>CM050201.1:27045092-27095092 GCA_027475355.1 Coilia nasus
AATATATTACTTAAAAACAAACAAATTATTATATATCTCAAATGTATTTCGAGGTGCAAACAGTAGAGCCTCCTGGTCTCTCATCGGCGAAAGGCAACTCCACTCGGCTTTGCGTTGCTGAGTTTTTTATCTCGCCCTTGCCATTATTTCCACGGAACCGGTCACCTAGGCGACCATTATCCCTCACGTAAAAGTTGTGTTTTTAAGATAAGATAAGATAAGATAAGATAATGCTTTATTGTCACACAATGTTCTGTAGGCATTAGGGCTTAAACTTGTACATGTACAGTATGGCTGTAGTGTTTACAGGAATATGCCTTGACAACTAGCAAATATGAGGTAAAACAACTGAAAGTACAGGTTTAGGTCTTTGAACATTCTGAGACAGCGAGAAGGTTAAGATGTTTCACGTTTCACCCCTCTTTCGTGCAACAGCACCGTAAGGTAATTACCTGCAGCTCTCATTGTCTCAGATGATCTGTGAGGACATACCAAGCACACACAAAAGAGGAGGCCTCTTGCTCAACAATAGTCTGCAACCCTTTACTGTACGTGTCGAGTCAAACACAGTAAGTAATGTTAAGTTGAGACACAATCACTGGATGACATGCACGAGAACACCTTGACACCTTGTCAAGACACCTTGTCAACACATTTGAATGTGAATTTTCAAGTTGGATGAAGTCCTGTGAGGAATGATCTGCCTTGTTGGTGTCTGCTTAGAGGACGACACTCTCTGGTATGTTGTCACAACACAGTGAGCAAATCAAAGCTGAGACGAAAAACCTCATCAGCAGAATGGTATTTTAGTAAAGGAACAAAACAGGGTTGCTTTTCTCTCACACTATGTATCGTGTCTGCAAGCAGACAAGAATACAATGCTGGTGCCGCCTTTGATGTTAAACATATCTCTCCACAATAAAACGCGCACATCTTTGGTCCTGAGGCAAACAAAAGCAAGTGTTTGCCTGTATGCACTTGTTTGCATTGAATATGGATTTGCCTGAGTGACAATCCCAAACATTGTGAGACTTACTAATGGAACATTCAATAGCAAAAATGATTTATTAAATGATGGAATTAACAAAAACTGCATAGGTGTTATTTAAATAACAAAAAAAAATATGGCTGTTAGTCTGTTTAATTTAGACATTTGAGAAAACATGATTTCATTAGTATGTCCGCTGCATGGCAACACATAATAGCATTTAGTTGTTGCACTAGTGAATAGGCAATGCTTCATATCCATTTCAATCATTCAGAGAAGAGTATGCCATCCATCATATCTTCATTGTACTCCCTGATACTACAGTATAGACTCTCCCCCACATCATAGCTCCTTGCTACTATCTGATACTACGGACTTAGCTTGATCTATTCACCCTGCCAACTGTACATCTAATACAAAGCGCACTTTTGGTGTCAAACAATCAGATTAGCAGATGGAGCTTAGACAGTGTGGGAAAATGACCTTTTCCCTTTTTGAAAGCATAAACTAGCCCTGCGAGTGCATCCGACAATGCAGTGCATAAAGAATCTCTTGTGTCTAGCAGCAGATGGTATTTTGCACGGAATACTGCATGTGTTTCCGGGCAATAGTTAAGCCCTGCTTTGTGTGGTAACATTAAAAGATTGTCTTACCAGCTCTACTAACTGGCTGTTTCAAAAGGATGCGCTTGTCCACAAGGTAAAAATAAACCTGTTCTCTCTCCAGTGCATTACATTGGACTCATAGCCTCGGGCAAAATGTATGTGCCATGAGTGTTTAACACTGTAGAGATGTCATACACTGACAGTGCATTACACTATAAGAGAGTTGTTTAGCAAGGCTAGGGCGTTTATTCATACCAACTTATTATTCATTGATAGTTTGTCTTGCTGCTGTTATTGTTAACTACTGTTGCGAAACCTGGACCTGTTCCTACTGCTGCTGTGGTGGACTTTTGTCTTTACTGTTCAACACTTTCAGCTGCCTCTTGGTATGAAATGGGCTATATAAATATACTTACAGTGGTCCCTCGCTATAACACGGTTCACCTTTCGTAGCCTTTCGTAGCCTTTCGTTTTGCGGATTTTTTTTAGTGCATGCTTTTTCTTTTTTTCTTTTTTTTACAGTGCATTGTGTTCTGCGGCCTGATTGGCTGAGGGACTGTAGAACATTGTCAATCAATCTCCTCCGTGCCGTGTCTCCTGTACAGTACAGAATGCGCTCAGCTTGTAGAATTTACATAAATCTGCGATTGCTAGCCGTGTGACTCTGAAGTGCTGTATGTTTGCAAGTTTGAAGTTTGAGAGTAGAAGAGAGAGAAATGTGAGAAAATGTCAATGCCTGTCTGAGAAAAATGCATAAAGTGTGTAGTGAGGGTTTTTACAGCCTTAAAACATCTCGACCACGATTAACGAGGGACCACTGTACCTCACCTTGTCATGGGAGTTCAGTAATACAAGCTACTAAAATCATTCTGTAATAGTTTGTCCCATCTTCCAGCTAAAAACGAAGTTTTTAAAAGAGAAGTTTTGTTTTTTCGCCTCAAGTGATTCTAGAATTATACTGGGTAGATCTAGGATCTACATTAAGGCCCCATTTACACATATCTAGAATTTTTTAGAAATGGACATTTTTCATCCATTTATTTTTTCAATTGCGTTTACACCTATCCAGTGAATCCAGAAAATACAGTATTTTGAGAAATGTCCACTTTGGAGGACATTTTAAAAAATATCCGTTAGAGTTCCCTAAAACTCTAACTATGTGTAAACGAGAGACCCAAACAGATAATAAAATAACCGTTTATAAAAATATCTACATACATATAAACATGGCCTGAAATCATTTAGAACTGTGAGTTAAGTTCACTGGAGAAGGACCATGACAAAAAGATGATGTTTTTCTCACCGCTGACGGTGGTGGTTGGTGGGCTGATGCTGGTGATGGTGGCGGTGAGGCTGTCGCTGTAGGTGAAACTGCCTCCCGCCGCCTGGCTCATGTCCCCCACCCTCACCGTCACAGTCTGGGAGCCCACTGAGGCCTGTGGACACAACACAGGAAACGCCACTGGGTTTTAGTAGATGTTTCTGTGAGTGTATTTGTTAGGCTATCACCACTGTCATTATAATCATCATCATCATCATCATCATCATCATCATCATCATCATCATCATCATTATCATCATTACCTTTACTGCCAAACTCAGGGTCAAATATATAAAGCACACAGACTACACAGGCACAGCATATTTTATAACTGAATACATGAGTGAGAAGTATAGATTACATATAAGACAGCTGAAATAAATAAATAAATAAATAAATAAATAAATAAATAAATAAATAAATAAATAAATAAATAAATAAATAAATAAATAAATACTGGAGAACCAGCACTAATTACTAGAGCCAGCCAACAGAAGGGTATTAAATGCTTAAATACACCCACACACTGGTGCTGGGGGCACTTCAGTGCCAAACCTTTGACCTTGTGGCAAAACCTCTTCTGGCAGCAAGGCCAAACATCACTTGGCTAAAGTTATTAATAGAATGAAGACAGTCTGTTCAGCCGTGTTTGTGAGGCTGGCTGTCTGTCAAGACCTTTGCACAGACACAAAGACAAAAGAGGCAGTGAAGAACACCCACACAATAGAAACCCTGGAAACACCTTTCAAGCCTTTCAGCCTTGTCATGTCAGACATCCGTTAATGTCAAGAGGCCTCACAAACAGCAGCTCTGCTTTCTTAATCTTACATAGCCCTCTAATTAGCCTGCAGGAACACACACACACACACATACACACACACATACACACACACACATGCATGCACACACGCACGCACGCACACACGCACACAGACACACATGCAGACACACACGCACACACACACACACACACACAAAAATATACACACACCAAGCTTTGCGCAACACACTCGGTGTAGGGCTGGATGGAATGGCTAGGCCAAAATACACACTGTCTGTCTGTCTATGTGTGAAGTGCTGGCCAGAGATGGGTTACTCTTGGGGTGTGTGCCAAAATACACACTGTCTGTCTGTCTGTGTGTGAAGTGCTGGCCAGAGATGGGTTTCTCTTGGGGTGTGCGGACAGAGCCAGGGAACGCAGTGAGCTGAGCTTGTTAGCTGCTTTTCTCTGTGGTCCACTGGGGCGATTAAATTATCTCTCTGTTTCTCCCTTTGGTGTGCTTGACTTATTGGACCATGTCCACACGGTGCTGAAATTCATTTGTTTGTAGACATGCTCTAATAAATCAAGCACACCAAAAAGAGGAAGAGAGTGTGTGTTTTTTTTTTTAAGTTTAACACATGGTTTGGTTTTTGACTCGCACCCAAACAAACGTCCTAGGAGTAAAGCGCGCCTGTTGTTCTTATTCACTTGTGATTAAATTAGCCTAACGAGAAAAGCACTCAGAGAGTGCAGACCTCCGCCAGGGCAGCTCAGATCACCACCAAAATCTAATCACTTTTAAGTTAGCCCATTTTTGACCTACCCTGAAAATTTCATCAAAATCCATCCATAACGTTTTGAGTTATGTTGCTAACTAACAAACAAACAAACGCCAACGATTACATAAATTCCGCTGGCGGAGGTAATAAGGCTGCTGGGTAGTGAGGGTTGATGCTGGTGTAAATGGCAGTATTCTGACTGCATGTACAGTCCAACTGACCATGTGGATGCAGGTTCCGATCAAGAATAGTTTCCAAATCCCAGTAGACTAAAACATCTAAAACATTACTTGTTTTTTTACAATATTGACTGCAGAACTGGGGATATCCCCAGTTCAGTTTTTTAGCAAAATGCCCCCGGTTGTCATGTCAGAGACCCTTGGCTAGTCACCCTCGGCATTCCCTTACCCAAAACAAACACGCAAACACACAAACACACACACATACAAACAAGCAAACAAATCGACAGACAGACATTAAGCATAAGGCTTCTTACTGGAGGAACTCTGCACTTGAGTATGCTGAGGTCCACTGCCAGCACTTCACACGTCCGTGACCCGACCGTGACCTCTGTGTCTGGGCCGAAGCCGAAGCCAGTCACCGTCAGCACTGTGCCTCCTGCAACAGCAGAGAAATGTAGTGAGCATGACACTCAGAGTATGAATCACTCCTCAAGTCAAGTCAAGTCAAGTCAAGTCAAGTCAAGTCAATTTATTTGTATAGCACATTACAGGAGTTGACCCAAAGTGCTTCACAGACAAAAAGGTAATGATAACATTTAAAAATTGGGGTATTCTGCCTTTTACGGCGGGTTCCTACTTTTTAAGTTTTACATTGGTGGCATTTATGTGCCAGCACCCCCCAACCCTGCTATTTTTTTCCTCTTTGTGGGCCCCAAACTACCCCCTGTAATTCGAACTAGTATGACACTGTACTAACTTACATGTCAATTATGGAGGTGTCCCTAAAGTCTGGACACTTCTGTATATCCAATACAAAATGCATTTTTAAACTTATATTTATTCTGTGCTGCAAAAGAATATACTTATAAACAGTGGTTATGTTGGCCTTTGTATGGGAGGCTCTGGCCCAATTTAAATTCTACATATAAATAATTAGAGGTATTCAAACAGGATGTTGACCGTTAGATGTCACTTGTCTACATGGTACTAAGTGCTGTAGTAAGTTCATTTCTACACAGTCAAACCTTTTCTAGAAGTCAGACCTTTACCATGCAGTGAGGTAAGTGAGAGTGCTGTACCTGTCTCACTGCTGCAGTAATGTATGTAGGTGAGACTGCTGTACCTGTCACACTGCTGCAGTGAGGTAGGTGAGACTGCTGTACCTGTCTCACTGCTGCAGTGAGGTAGGTGAGACTGCTGTACCTGTCTCACTGCTGCAGTAATGTATGTAGGTGAGTTTGCTGTACCTGTCACACTGCTGCAGTGAGGTAGGTGAGACTGCTGTACCTGTCTCACTGCTGCAGTAAGGTATGTAGGTGAGACTGCTGTACCTGTCACACTGCCTGAGGTCGGAGACACGGAGGAGACGGTGAGCTGGCTGGTGAAGTTGAACGTCTGGTTGCCTTGGTAACGCGCGTTGCCGAGGCTGGGGATGCTCAGCATGATGGGGTAAACACCAGCAGGGGCGGGGCCCACCGAGCAGGTCACCTGCGTGTCTGAGGACGGACACATAGTTTAACACCTCCTGTGTGTGTGTGTGTGTGTGTGTGTGTGTGTGTGTGTGTGTGTGTGTGTGTGTGTGTGTGTGTGTGTATGTGTGTGTGAGCAGGTCACCTGCGTGTCTGAGGACAGACACATGGGATAGCTCAGCACCTCCTGTGTGTGTGTGTGTCTGTGTGTGTGTGTGTGTGTGTGTGTGTGTGTGTGTGTGTGTGTGTGTGTGTGTGTGTGTGCGTACGTGTATAGGGGTGTGTGTGTGTGTGAGCAGGTTACCTGCGTGTCTGAGGACGGACACATGCAATTACTCAGCAAACATGGTATGTGGAAGTTGTTGGCCATTAAAAGCTTTTAAAAGGTGACTGAGAGTACATGTGGGATTCAGCACACAGTTAAATAAAATAAGTAAGTTAAAATAAGTTAGATGGTGCGAACGGGTTTTATATTTTTACAAAATGGCATCAGCAACACTCATCACAACAGTACGGAGAAAACTAGCTAACTCTCTTACAGTCACTCTAATTTGATCAGATGGTATTCAGATCCTCAGATTGTATTACTATTCTGCAGTTTTATTATTAGAATTGTTACAAAACAATAATAACTTAATAATAATGTTATTATTCTATTATTATTTAAGATTTCCTTCACCCAGCATAAGGACAAAACACTTTGTACCCTCTGTTTATTACCAACAAAAATAAAACACATGGCTTTTTGAACTCTTTGGTGTAAAGCCTCTTTGATAAACCGGTAATCCCTCTTAGGATAACTTTGGAGCACTGAGCATCATTATTTTCAGGCACACACACACGTGTTATTTGCTCTAGTGAGTCTATCTCACCAGTGACTTGGATTACAGAGCACTCTGTCTGCCCGATCCAAACGGTCGCGTTCCGGCTGTGGAATCCGGTTCCGGTGATGGTCAGGACTGTCCCAAGATTGCTTGATCCTGAATAAACAAATCAAGCCACAATATGCTTCACCAAAATAAAACTGACTAGCTGCTAATGAACTATATTTCATCAACAAAAGCATCTGTATACCTTTTTATGACATATTTTGTGCTGATATCAATAAAAAGTAAATATTTAATGCTTGAATTCAGTTCAGTTTTTCTGTTTCATATTCTGTGTAAGTAAATTATAGACCAAATTAAAAAATTAAAAGCAGATGCTGAATCTGTACATAATCAATAGGCCAAGGCTATTAGTTTAAACTTATGTGGTCAGTGCTGCCGTACAAAGGCAAAGTACAGTAACTGTGTAGACATTGAAACAGTGAAAATAGGCTTCAAAGTTCTCATACAGCCCAGTCAAACCTGTTGTAGGTATAATAATTTTGATGGTTTTTATGTACTTTCTTAATAGGAAGAAGCAAGAGATTTAGTCACAAGACAAAGGGGGTGTTATAAAGTCAATTTCCAGTCCAAACTCAATTTTGACAATATATGTGGTTCCTGTGTTTTGGCTTTGCAGGGCAGAGTAAAGGGTGAAGTGTGTACCTTGTGAAGGGGAGATGCCCGTGACCAATGGGGTCTTGTTCTCGCTCCAGTCAAAGCCACAGAGTCCTGAGCACTTAGATGGGATGCCATTGATATGCACCTCCACCTGAGGACAGGGCAGACAAATGGGTCAACACGCACGTCATACACACACCTTAAAAACTACAGTAGCACAGACTTATCAGGTACCTTTGACTGTGTGTGTTTACGTGTGGTTTGGATGCAGGCCTGTGTAGTGTATCTTCTATGATGGTGTGTATATGTGTGTGTTTCTGTGTGTGTGTGAGAGCGAAATATAGTGTGTGTGTGTGTGTGTGTGTGTGTGAGAGAGAGAGAGAGCTAGAGAAAGAGTGTATGTGTGTGTGGTTGTTTTTGTGTGTGCATGTGCACACGTGCAGGTGCGTGTGAGAGTGTATGTGTGTATGTGTGTGTGAGAGTGTCAGAGTGTGTGTTTGTGTATGTACCTGTGGTCTGGATTCACGCACGCGTAGTGTATCTCTTATGATGTTATGGTGTGTGTGTGTGTGTGTGTGAGAGTGTGTGTGTGTGTACCTGTGGTCTGGATTCGGGCACGCGTAGTGTATCTCTTATGATGTTATGGTGTGTGTGTGTGTGTGTGAGAGTGTGTGTGTGTGTACCTGTGGTCTGGATTCAGGCACGCGTAGTGTATCTCTTATGATGTTATGGTATGTGTGTGTGTGTGTGAGAGTGTGTGTGTGAGAGTGTGTGTGTGTGTACCTGTGGTCTGGATTCAGGCACGCGTAGTGTATCTCTTATGATGCTATGGTGTGTGTGTGTGTGTGTGTACCTGTGGTCTGGATTCAGGCACGCGTAGTGTGTCTCCGATGAGGGTCTGCATAAACAGGCCTCCTTCACGTGTCACATTGACTCCCATCCGAGGCTCCACCCCCATCACACCTGAGCTGTTCACCTGACACACGCCACAACACCAGTCACGTCACGTCAAGTTTATTTGTATAGCGCATTTCATACACAGAGACAGTGCTTAACAAAAATAAAACCAAAGAACAATGTGTAAAAGCACAAAAGATAAAACAAGCGTAAAAGGATAAAAGTAAAGTAACTATCAGGTAAAAGCATAAGAAAAATAAATAAAATAAAATAAATATAAATGAGGAGATAAGGGTAAATCATTAGCAGAAAGCATTTGAAAAGATAAAATGAGTGTAAATGCTTAAAAGGGTAAAAGTAAAATAAGTATACATCATTAACAGATTGCATCAGAGAACAGTTTGCCCTCAAGTCTGGCAAAAACTGCCAAAAGTAAGCATTTTTTTTAAAAACATAAGCAATGGTGAGGTGTAGTGGAGGGTAAACACATATCAATGCTATTCACTCATCTCTTTAAATGACAGTGTTTACTTGCCTTTTTTGAAATACTATTTATAAAGATATGCATAGTTTATGCACCAGAAATTCCTTACTAATACATTAAAACTTGGACAAGCCATTTGGCAGAAACAAATCTTAATTGGGTGTTGTTTGGCCAACAGAAAGGCTGTCTCAACACAGCTCTTGCAACACCCATGATGAATTAGCCAATTTTTCAACATGAATATGAATGACAACATCCTGGCTTCTCCTGAGTGGATCACCTCAGGAAATCCCTAATCCAACTAATTAAACAAATACCAGCTGTTGCATTACAACACCGAGCGCTATGTGCTGAGTTTGCCCGTCAGGTCTGTATTCTCTGCTCTGTGTTCTGAGCTTTTAGTGCTATAGTTTTAATCCTTTATTCATGTTAAGTGATACTGAGCTTTTAGCATGCAATCCTATTTTGCATGTGGATTTAAACTTGATTTAATATGAATAATCACTAACAGCTGTACTTTTTTTTAGTATAATACAGAATATACACTGCCTCAGTACTGCCTTCCAGAGCTGTAGAGATAATTTCCAAAAAAAAACCTTTCAAGGGTAGGCCTACTGTATGAGTTTGGTGATTCTTTAAAACTGACAGGCCCACCTGAAGAACAGGTTGTCGTCCTGGATTGCTGATCCAGTCAACGACCCACTCGAAGGCTTTGCAGTCTCCTGTCCTGGTGACCGAGATTGAGCCCATCTCAGGGATAGCCTGAAGGGCATACTGCATGTCCTGGCCCGATATGTCCACCGACAGGCCTGACAGAGGAAAACAGGACAGGACAGCCAAGAGTAAATGCTTCAATTCATTTCATTGAAGCATGAATTCAGTTTAATTCAGTTCAGTCCAGTCCAGTTCAATTCAATTCCATTCAGTTCAGTTCTGTTCAGTTCAGTTCAGTTCAGTTCAGTTCAGCTTAGTTTAGTTCAGTTCTGTTTAGTTCAGTTTATTTCAGTTAAATTCAGCCTATTTCAGTTCATTTCAGTTTATTCAATTCAATTCCATTTAATTCAATTCAATTCCACTTTTCAGTTTTTTGTTTGTTCCAAAAAGGGCAATTTGTGTGCAGCAGGAATGACACCACATGAAAGACAAAGCACACAACAATTAATACTTGCTGTATCAGTTGTGTAATGCATAGCGTAGTTTATCCATTTTAAGCTTTTACTCAGCAATTTTAAATAAAACAGCTGAATTCAGATTTTTGAAATTGAAAGTCTGACATTACCTTCAACGCGTCGTCCGTATATCTCGATATCGAAAGTGCCACGAAGAGGGGGACTTGCACTCTGTGTGCGTGTGACATTCACCCTCGCACCCCCCTGACTGTACTCCTTCCTGTTTGGGCCACTTCCCACTGCCTAAAAAACACCACAGGGCAAAAGGTCATATGCATGAAGGACAAAAGGTCAGATGCATGAAAGGTCACTCCCACACATGAAGAGACAAACACTCAGCACCACAGGTCAAAAGGTCATACGCATAAAGGTCAAAAGGTCATACGCATGAAGGTCAAAAGGTCATACGCATAAAGGTCAAAAGGTCATACGCATGAAGGTCAAAAGGTCATATGCATGAAGGGCAAAAGGTCACTCGCACACATGAAGAGACAAAAACTCAGCACCACAGGTCAAAAGGTCATAAGCATGAAGGGCAAAAGGTCATACGCATGAAGGGCAAAAGGTCATATGCATGCAGGGCAAAAGGTCATATGCATGAAGGGCAAAAGGTCATAAGCATGAAGGGCAAAAGGTTATATGCATGAAGGGCAAAAGGTCATAAGCATGAAGGGCTCAGCTCACAGCACTGGTTGTGAGAGACTGGAAACTGAAGAACTACACATCTACATGATCTACATGGTGGGTGCTGATGTTAAATATTTTGGGTTGTATAAAAGATCATAGTATTCCCCCACCCAATGACAATACTAATGTGGGTCATTACTTTTCTTTTTTGGTTTGTTTTAAAGCTCATATATTAGTTACATTATTTTAAGCTACAGCTTGTGTATGGAGAGTGCTATACAAGTTTATTATTATTATTATTATTATTATTATTATTATTATTATTATTATTATTATAGAGCTTGTCATACAAAGAATGTAGCTCAAAGTGCTTGACAGTTTGTGAAAAAGCGCACAACACAAAGAACACAAGACAATCATATTTCAGCTAAAATGGCGCCGTTTAGTGCCATGCTAGTTCTTCTCCATTTTCCCCTTTCGTTTCCTCACCTGCAGAAAGCCGACCTCCATAAGAGGGAAGTCGTAGGCGCAGTTGAAGGGCGAGGCGCTGATCTCGTAGCTGACACTCGACCCCTCGCTGGTCTTCACCACGGCGAAGCTGTCCAGGATCTGACCCGACTGAGCCAGAGCAGCAGGCCTTCTCTTCTGGAGCACCACTAGAGAAGAGACACGCTACGCCATGACTCTGAGCTTCAGGTTCAGCTATGATCGCAAACTATATCGCAAACTATAACTAGTTTCCTATAGCAGCCCGCCAATAGGGGGGGGACAAATGGGTCTCTTGAGCTGGGCCCAGGGAAAGGGGGGCCCAGAACTGGTCCCTCCTTTCATTATGGAATGTGGATAGGGGGGCACCATCAGATTATCTTGTTCCGGGTCCAGTCAGCGGGCCTGTCCTATGGGCTTTTACTTTTTTACAAGTGTGTTATCCAATGAGAGAGCAAGAAGAAAAAAAAGAAGAAGAGGAGGAGGAGGAGCAGGGGTGCCACTAGGGGGTTGGGGGCGGGGGGGTGGGGGTAGTAGAGCTCTACAGGGGCCCACAGAGGATATGATATGGTTGGAGTGGGGGCGGAAAATTAATTTCTTTTAGGGGGCCCACAATTTCTAGGAGGAATAAATAAAAAGGAGAATACATACTGTTGTTGACCACTGTAGCCATTTTCCCCAGATGAACAGCATCTACGTAATAGTCCTCCCCTGCCACATCTTTGTAGAGATACAGCTCTGACATCATGTATCTGCTGCCGATGTATTCAGTCTGCAGGGAGCTCATCAGGTCCACACATGCATACGTCCACCTGTCGAAAACACAAACCGCCAGCCATTCAGCCATGGCTCGTCAACAACATCTAGCATCAGAGCTCTATCATACATCTATCATATCTCTATCTCATACATACATACATACATACATACATACATACATACATACATACATACATACATACATACATACTGTACATCTATCATAGCTCTCTAATACTACAAAAGTCATTGAGTGGTAAGCCTGGTTTAGTTAACACAGAGTTAGTTGTGAACCTGATAGAAGACGAGCCCATGGATTAATTCTCTTAATTAAACAAATTCTTAATTAATTAAGCATAATGCTTTAAACATAATTAATACAACAGAATGTTTAATTACACAAATGCCAACAGGCTCTTCTTCTATCAGGCGTACAACTACATCTGTGTTAAATAAATCAGGCTTGTCACTTAACCCTGTTTGTAGTACACAGAGTTAAAATGCAGGCATTACCCTGAGCCCTCAACAGCCTGTAGAGCAACTTTGGCAGTGACTGTCTGCGAGGCACCCTGAACGTTGGTGTAAGTGAACTTTACTCCCAGCTCGTTCTTCAGACCTCCTTTGTAGGCAAGGCAGAGCTGTGGAGGGAGAGGGGGCAGTATGTTTATGTTTGACATTCACATTTCTGCTTGGCTTCACATGAATGCTTTGTGATTCCTACCAGCAGGGCAGAACATAGTAAGAAAAAAGATTAGACTAGCCTAGTATGATGTTTGTGGTCCTCCTTTTTTCTTAATGAGTTTTTACCATGTGTCATGTGATCAACTCTGACTCTGAATACATTTAACTGCCTGCTAGGCTGTGTGTGTGAAGAAAAGACCAAGAGAGAAAGGACAGAAATTGAGAGAGAGAGAGAGAGAGAGAGAGAGGAGAGAGAGGGAGAGAGAGGAGAGAGAGGGAGAGAGAAAGGAGAGAGATGGAGCGAGAATTGCAGTGAAAGTTTTTGACAGAGCTGAATGAGTAAAAATGACCGGGAGGGAGAGAGAGGAGAGAGAGGGAGAGAGAGGAGAGAGACAAAGCGAGAATTGCAGTGAAAGTGTTCGACAGAGTTGAATGAGTAGAAATGAGCCCTCGAGAGAGCGAGAGAGAGGGAGATAATGCATTTGTGCAACAGATTTGGAAGACACAGCCATGAATAGAGTTTAACCAATATTTAGACATTTACAAGACAATTACAAAACTGTTATTACTTGTTGAAGAGACTTGTTGAATGAGTAAAATAGTCCCCAGAGAGAGAGAGAGAGAGAGAGAGAGAGAGAGAGAGAGAGAGAGAGAGAGAGAGAGAGAGAGAGAGAGAGAGAAACAGACAAACAGACAAACAGAGGTCAGACTGAAATAGCAGAAGTGAGCCCTCACCATGCCGTGCTGCTGGAGGTTCACGTTGCCATACGCCCCCCCGGACTCCTTGGTGTCGCCAGACAGGAAGAGGATCTCGGGGTTCATCAGGGACCAGCGGCCGCAGTAGGCCTCAGTGTCCTGCACACGCGTCCCTCTCTTGGCCAGGTCCCCAGAGAACTGCATGGACAGGGGCCCCAATAAGTCACATTAACCCTTTAAGACGCACCCTCTATTATAACTTTGTTTTTACCAGAATGGCAATCACCAAGTTGTATTGTGTTACTAAATACTTTCTGTAATGTCGTAGTAATGTTGTAATGTTGTAGTTACGTTTTCTTCAGTCACAATGAGTCGTAGCGCCCTCGATACGGTGACCGCTAAGAGGCTACGCACATTAGTGTAGCCAGGGCCACCCATAAGGACATTAGTGTAGCCAGGGCCACCCATAAGGACATTAGTGTAGCCAGGGCCACCCATAAGGGGGGGTAAACATGAAAGCTTTCTGGGGCCCAATAATTAGATCTTTTCAAGAGCTCAGCCATCTCTCTTGGCCAGGCCCCCAGAGAGCTGCACAGACAGGGACCCCAATAGGTCACATTAAGCACAGTAGCATCTTCAGCCCTCAGACACTCTTACAGTAACGAAATAAACAGCGTAATTAAACCCAGGGTCACCCATAAGGGGGATAAACATGCTTTCCAGGGCCCAGCTGCCGGGGGGGGGGGGGGGGGGGGGGCATTCAAATGAATGGCCCATTGGGGGAAATGGGGGGCTAAAAATTGGATCTTTTAAAGAGCACAGCTATCTCTCTGGGCAGGCCTGAGTGTAGCCGAGGGTAAGACCCCCCGCCCCCCGCCCCCCACCACCACCATCTTTACATCCCCTTTTTCTCTCTCTGTCTCTCTCTCTCTCTCTCTCTCTCCTCTCTCTCTACTTCTCTACCACTGTTTAAGACCTGAACCATGTCATAAAAGTGAAGCATATTTCCGCCTGGGGAGTGACATGAGCACACAATGAGCTGGGCTTCCTTTCACCACATGCTGACTTCAGGCTAAACTAGAGTCGGATTGTGATTTCACATGGCGCCCGAACAGTACATAATATGATGTCTTCCACAGATTCATTTCCTAATTTTCTAAAATTATACCAGTAAAGGATACCTATAATATTCATATGTATGTAATACATCAACAGAACATTCAGTCTGATATTATCTTAGTGATATTATCTTACTGTGTTTTTAAAATACTTATATTCATTTTATTAATGTATTAATGTATTAATTTATTAACATTACTATTTAATATTAAATATTATTATGGCAACTTTACACCAATGTACATAAATACTGATCTTTATATATTTATGTATTTATACTATTTTATATAATAGTCATTAATGTATACATATACTCTTTTGCCCTTACTCCAGTGTGGTCCTCATCCTCGTAGTCTCTGTGGTATTTGACTGTGAGGCTCTCCATTGACAGCAGGTCGGCAGGGCACTCAGCACTGGCCATAGCCTGCAGGGCCTCAAGAACCTGTGCACACAACAGTGGAGGAGAATTTCAATATAACATCCTTTCAGTTGCATTATATTTCAATATAACATCCCTTTAATTATATTATATGTTAATATAACATCCTTTCAATTATACTATATTTCAATATAACATCCTTTCAATTATATCAGTCTCATTATTGGTGAACAAAATTTACCTGCACAGCTGCACCTGTTGTTTTCTCTACAAAGTTTTATTTTGTTAAAACCGATATCTGTTGTTTTCATAACTAATAAATGCTATATGTGAATTTGCGATTCATTTTCTTATGGTGTATATTTGTCACCTGCCAATTAAAAAATCGAATTCCTGTTCTATTGGGAATTTAATTCAGACTCTAAGTAAAATTCCGAAACTGAACGTTCTAAAGCTGCAATACCTCACACGTCCTTTGGGGGCTGCCTGCAGAGCCGAGCAACTTCCCATAGACTCCCAGGTTAAGAAGTGTATTTTCACAGCAAAAATAAACGTATTTACAGCCTGGTTCAAAAACGGTTTTGGGATGTTTTGGTAGTTTTTGGGTCTATGAAAGCTCTGGGGGGGTTATTTTTTTTAGGATTAGTTTAATCCCCGGATAATTTACACTGACATTCGTAAAATGAAATGCAAAGATGGCTGTGTCCAGAACCTTCCATTTAGGCTTCCTCCGGTTTGTGAGAAAGTCTATGCAAGACATCGCATGGGGTTTGTCCAGTTCTCTTATATACAGTCTATGGTCAAATGGGATAGGATATTCTAGATGACTGCAATGGTGTGTGACATTCATATGATGGGTGTGTGTGTAGAGACATTCTGATGTGTGTGTGTGTGTGTGTGTGTGTGTGTCTGTGTGTGTGTGTGTGTGTGTGCACAGACATTATAATGTATGGGGTGTGTGTGTAGAGACATTCTAATGTGTGTGGTGTGTGTGTGTGTAGAGACATTCTAATGTGTGTGGTGTGTGTGTGTGTAGAGACATTGTAATGTGTGTGGGGTGTGTGTGTACAGACCACTGCCTGGGAGGCGTTGAATGCGATAGGGCTGGATGGGATTCCTCCCCAGAGCACCGTAAACGTCTCTCGGCTCCCTACTCCTTTGGTTACCTCGGTGACGGACACCGTCACATCACCGCCCATGCTCCAGAAGCCGAGGCTTTCAAAATCACCTGCAGGGGACACAGGTATGTATCAAACACTGTAACAACACACTGCTTTCTATATGACAAACTAGACTTTAATTTTGTTATGTAGACCTCTTTTCAATTTGACAAACTGGATTTGCAGTCAGTAATAATTCTGCCTTTAATATGAAAAACTAGACTGCCAATCTATGTATTCTTACTGGTTTTTATATGACAAAGCACTAGAGTAAAACTTCATTCAGATAGTGCACCCACACAGACACTGCAGATGGTTTGTTGAAACTCAGTTTTATTTTGAGTACTGTTTCCTAACTTATAACCTTAATCAAATCCAAGACCCTGACTCTAATCTAACCTAACTACACTTGTGGTCAGTGATGTAGATCTGCATTTTTGTAAATATGACAAAAAAATAACTTCTAAATGTAGTCAGAAGTGTAGGTCAAAAACGTTCAAATCAGTTAGTAGGAGTCAATTGGACGTAAAGAGTCCCACCTCTTTTGGAGTTGAAAGTCACTGTGTATTGTGCCGATGAACCAAGATCCTGTTTGGTGACTGTAACAGAGTCGGGTTTAATTGACCAGAGTCCATTTAGAGCAGCGGCAACGTCATCCGCTGTTGCACTCACAGCTAGAGGCCCTGTAGAGCAAACAAAACACAGACACACACACACACACACGCACACGCGCATACACACACAAACACACACACACACACACACACACACACACACACACACACACACACACACACACACACACACCCACACACATACACACACACACACATAAGGATGCATTAATAATGCATTATAATGCATTGACATAAACAGTGTTGACTGCTTCCACAACACTTTTATCCATTATTTATTAGATACACATTTTTTAAAACTATGTTTTATGTATATCTGTATTACAGTACTTCCTCCTAATGATACTTTTATCCCTTTTGTTTTTAATCTGTTGTTTCTACTGTTATTCATGTAAAGCACATCATTAAATTGCCTCTGAATTTGCCTGGCCTCGCCTTGAATGACCCCATTCAAACTTAAGCAAACTTAACTGTACTGATAATACTGCATCTATGTGTGTGAACCAGAAAAGGGCTGAAGTGAGATCATTTTAAAGCCAGTTATAATGTTTTTATAATGTTTTTTTTTTAATGTGGGCAGGAATGACATCAGCATGGTAATTTTAATCCCAGGAGATAGTGCTTTACCTTCCCTTTGTGCTTAATAAGCTCATTAGCAATAGTGTGTACAGTACATGTATACGTCACCGCAAACACATTAGGGATAACATAACAGTACTATAAGTGCAAGGGGTCAGTCATTTACCTGTCTTCTGTGCTCCGTATGCTAGCACGTAGAAGGTGGAGGCACAGGTAGACGAAGAGAAGCAGTTGCTGTTCACAGTAATTCTCTGCACCTCCTTCACGGGGGTCTGCACTGTACCCCAGCCATCGAAGCGCAACACCTGCACAACCCAAGGGTAGATGTGGCTCAGTCAAACCAGACATCGAACACATATGTCAAATCAAAACCCACAACATGCGCAACTTAACCCTTTAAGACGCACCCCCTATTATAAGTTTGTTGTTACCAGAATGGCAATGACGCAATGGCAATGATGTAATGTTGTAGTTACATTTTTTTCAGTCACAGTGAGTCGTAGCGCTGGCGATACGGTGCCACGCTAAGAGGCTACGAACACAGTACACATACATCATGATGTTGGTCAAAGGAGCTAAGTTGTAAGCAACTGGACTTCTTCTTGAAGCTCCAAGCAACTGGACTTCTTCTTGGAGCTCGAAGAAGAAGTTCAGTTGCTTACAACTTAGCGCCTTTGACTACCACAACCTACCATAACTCAGTTGATCATAACAGAAAAACAGGGTTTAAACACCTCTTTCTAACAGACTTGCACCATTTAAAAAAAAAAAATCTGCTACAATGCTGTGATGGCATAGAACCGAGTTGTTCTGAAGTACTTTGGCACTTTGGGAGCAACAGCTGCTTGGTTAAAAACGACCAATTAACAACTTCACTCAGAGTTTCTTGTATGAACTTGGCCATTTTTTTTTCTCGGTATACCAACCTGTTTCTCTGTGAGGACGTTGTATCTGGCGAAGACGACCTGCCTCTCGTTGTTTGCCTCGTGGGCCTGGTCGTTGGTGAAGGGACTGTTCCATTTAAACACGCCCACCTGCACTGAGCCCACACCACCCCAGTCCTGCAGGAGCACCTCAAGGTAGTACCTAGGCCAAGGTCAAAGGTCAAAGGTCAAAAGTCAAGGTCACGGTATCGTTAATGTCCGCAAAGGGCAAATTTGTTATGCAGCCAGCAGATAAATACGCACACCAACAATAAATACAAAATTACAATCACAAATTGAAAATAGACATAAACACATCGAAACACACAGAGCCTCTTTTCAGCTAACAGTGTCCTCATGACCTAGCCTGGTAAACCCGCCCCTCGTACTTCATTTCATTTTGTACAGAGGGTCTGGACCGGAATCTCTTGAGGGTCATGTAGTCGGCCCCAGCAAGACCGATCCAATCAGCGAACAGAGGGTGTGTTTGTTAGCCATGACGTTGACCTTGTGTGCTACATTTCAATTGTAGTGCGTAGGTAGGTTAATTGCATACGTCCGCACATTGCAAAAGTCCGCACAAGTCGATTGGCGAACACGAACCAGCAGGAACAATAGGAGGAGAGGTAGTACAATCGACTTGTTTGGACTTTCATCATGGCGGCGACGAGAAACAACTGCAAACTACTGCATGTAAGAACAGTTTTTTAAATAAACGTTGTGTACATTTACAATATTCTCAGTGCTTTGTTTTGAATGCCAGAGCCTTAATTGTACTACCGATGGAGTGTGGAGTTTCTTTAAGCTGTTTTAATGGTTTAAAAATAGCGTAGTCGTCATGCTTCGTCTAAGTGCACCTACCACTTCCATTGTTAGCCTTCTGGGACAAACAATAAAAAATATTTAAACTCTGAATGCAACAGGCTAAATCAATTTTGCTCCTCAGTACACATATCAACTCGGTATGATGTTTTAACATGCCAATTTTAATTTTACACCTAAGTTCTCCTTTAATCATTTTACAACGAAGTTGTCCTTTAAAGGGTTGAGAGGCAAAAACACTTACGCTTTCCCCTTCTCCAGCCGCATGCCCTCTGATGCCTGGGATCCGGACGAGAAGAAGCTGCTGGTGACACTCTCCCTGTACGCTATGAGTTTCTGCAAACACAAAGTGAGAGATCTCTGTTTTAAAATTTTCAGAGAAAGGATCTCTGTTTTAAATTTTTTTGTAGGCCTAAAGCGTGCAGATCTGTCTTAGGTCTCCTGCTGGACCAAAAACCAACATCAGAAAAACAGAAACAAAGCCATAACGCCAGTGCGGTCCTACAAAAAGTTTTTAATCAGACTTGATGTTTCAGGCGGCATGGGAGTAAATGCAAAACAAAACAGGCTTTTAGGCACTCCTGTCAAAAAAGACATAAAGCCTTAAATACTGATTACATGTGTGACAATTACTTTGCAAGTCCATCAAAGTCTTTTTATTTTGCAGTGATGACCTTGGGGCTCTTTTTGAAGAGCACCCTGCCATTACCTCCGCCAGCAGAGGTTATGTAATCATCATTGTTTGTTTGTTAGTTAGCAACATAACTCAAAAATGTATGGATGGATTTTTGATTAAATTCTCAGGGTAGGTCAAAAATGGGCGAACTTAAAAGTGATTCGATTTTCGTGGTGATCTGAGCTGCCCTGGCAGATTCTCCAATTCTTTTGTCTCATTTTCTCTTTTGTCTTTTTTTCTCGACCTGACAGAGAATATAGTAATAGATTTACTTCACAAATCCACCACCATGGGGGGCAGCTGTGGCCTAGTGGTTGGTCTTGCAATCAGAAGGTTGCCGGTTCGAATCTCGCCCTACCCATAGTTGAGATGCCCTTGAGCAAGGCATCTAACCCCACGCTGCTCCAGGGACTGCAACTGAAACCCTGCAAATATCTGTAAGTCGCTCTGGATAAGAGCGTCAGCTAAGTGTAATGTAATGTAACCATGGGTAAGAAATCACCTATGTTAAGTGCACGGGAAGAAGGAATAAATGGCTTTCTTTTTTTTTAGTTTCTGAAGCCGCGATCTCCACCCGTGGCACTGATCTTATTTCAGGAGTCCACGGGAAAAATGAGCATGCAGAAACTGAGAAAATGTCATTTAAAATGATTCTAGCTCGACAGTATGCTCGTTCATTCACAGGATTACTTTTGAAACAGCTGGTATTTCAATGCAACTCCCGACAGAGGTAGTGACTTGAAAAATGTGATTTTTGTGGCTACGGCCGCTTTTCCCGTGTACTCCTCATGTGAGTCGTTGCCCAGACCCCCAGAGGGCCGCGAGAGACGAGGGGAGGGAGGCTACCTTGTCCTTGGGGAACCCTGAGAGGCTCAGGTACAGCTGGTATCTGTCGTCGCCTTTGATGTAGAACCTGTAGTAGTCGTCCTCCATGGGGACGAAGAAGCCGCTGAGCTTGGAGGCGAAGCGGTGGATCTCTATGGGGTAGACGTGCGTGAGGGTGTCCACCCAGGCGACGGAGTAGTCGGCACGGCTGGAGTTGTAGCCCTGGATGTCCTCCAGATTCCTCGGGTTTGACACGTTCCACAGCTCCATCTTCAGACCTCTGCCACCTGTGTGTGTGTGTGTGTGCGTGTGCGTGTGCGTGTGCGTGTGTATGCGTGTATGTGTGTGTGTGTGTGTGGGTGCGCGCGCGTTTGTGTGTGGGTGTGTGTGTATGTTGTGTGTGTGTGTGTTTGTGTTTGTGTGTGTTAGTATGTTTGTGTGCGTGTTCATGTGTGTGTGCGTGTTAGTATGTATGTGTGTGTGTGTTTATGTGTATGTACGTATTAATATGTATATGTGTGTGTGTGTGTGTGTGTGTGGTTACGTGCGTGTGCATGTGTTAGTATGCGTGTGTGTGCATGGGTGCGTGTGTGTTTAAGTATTGAGTTGTAAAGAAAAACATAAAACAAAGCCCTTCAGCTATGGTAATCTGTGCGATAGATCATGCAGTGTCTAAATTCTGAAGGTGATTAATGTTTCAATTAATAAAGAAAAATGAGTTTAGTTTCCCAAACCGCTTTGGTTATGCACCTATTTATTAAGGTTCAGATGTGTTTTCCCCATGGAAAACTGTGCAGTATATCATGCAGTGTCTAAAATCTAAGGGTGGCTAAATTTAGAATTGTTAAAGAAAAATGAGTGTAGCGTGCTCTGTATCATTTGCATAATTTCATTATGACTGTTGTGCCATTGCACTCAGTACATGGCAAACCGATGTTAATGGTTTACGCTGGTATAGGTCTGACTGACCAAATAAAAGCAAATTTTCTGTGTTTTTCCCATAAATTGTACAAATGCTGTAACAACACAGCCTCTTCTCATCCAATACTGTCCTTATGACCCTGACCAGTCTAAAAAAAATAATCATCATGTCAAATACTAATAATAGTAATAGTAATGGTAATAATACTGATATAACATATCAATTGTTTCATGTCAAATCTCAATTTTTCCTAAACCCTAACCTAATAACTCTAGGTTTATGTTTATTAGCGTTTATTAGTAGCAAAAGGATACGCTTTCGCCAAAAGGTTTGTCCAACTGCATACTGGGATGCCAAAGTAGTTGCAATGTTTGTTTGTCAAGTTCGTTAAGCAGTGTTGCGCTTTTCGTTTGTTGTACCCACTAAACAGTCATTAAATGAAGCGGCATCTGCTGTACAGTGGTCCCTCGCTATATCGCGGTTTACCTTTCGCGGCCTCACTGTTTCGCGGATTTTTTTAGTGCATGCAATCTCCTGTACAGTACAGAATGCGCTCAGCTTGTAAAATGTACATAAATCTTCCACCGCAAGCTATGTGACTCTGAAGTGCTACATGTTTGCAAGTGTGAACTTTCCCTGTCTGAAAAAAGTGTATAAGTGTAGGGGTTTTACAGCCTTAAAACATCTATAATAATTGTATAAAATAAAGCTGACTACTTTGCGGATTTCGCCTATCGCGGGTTATTTTTAGAATGTAACTCCCGCGAATAACGAGGGACCACTGTATACCCCTTCTAGGTGTACAGGCCTCCTCCAACTTTGGTGCTTTGCACCCAACATACAATTGCACACGTACAAGTTCACATACTGCTGCAGAATTGATAATTTCTTATCCATTTTACAGAGAATCATTTGGGTAGTTTCTATTGTCATTATGATTTAAATAAAATAAGCACAGGTATTTGACAATAAATGGCTTCAGCCAACCACTAACTATGAGTGAAAGAAAGTTTTTGTTTTATCATTCATATCCTCTGAAAAATGGTTACAAAATTGTCAATTCTACAAGGTATGTAAACTTATGAGCACTACTGTAAATACAATAAAATACTGTAAAAGTTTTTGCTTTTTACTGTGCTGAAATTCGGCTCATATTCTGTAATGCTGCATATTGGTCCTTTGGTCTGAAAAGCGTGTCTCTATGACTCAGCAGATCAGTATGTCTCAGATAAAAAAGGGACAATAACATGCCATCAACTCATTGTGACGGCGCTCTGACATCTTCACATTGACTGACAGTGTTGTCACCCGAGGCTTCATACTCAATCACCCGGCAAGACAATGGAATAGTACATAGAGTTCACACACACCCGCATGCACACACATGCACACACACAGGCGCACACACACACACACACACACACACACACTCTCACCTGGGAACACTGTCATGTTGGTCCATCTGTGCCTGGGCGTCCTGCATACGATCTTGTCATCAGTCACGCTCAGCACCTTGCATTCCTGGCCTGGTGTCAGGAGAAGAAAGGGACTCAGCAACACCCCTACCTGATACCCCTCACTTCCTGTGGTGGTTACCAGTGTCACAATAATAGCAATATACACAGTGCCATAACAGTGACACAAAGGGGCTTACAGCTGTCAACAACTGCAATACACACACATCAAGAAACAACATCAAGAACTGCAATACACACACATCACGAAACAACATCAACAACTGCAATACACACACATCACGAAACAACATCAACAACTGCAATACACACACATCATGAAACAACATCAACAACCGCAATACACACACATCACGAAACAACATCAACAACTGCAATACACACACATCAAGAAACAATGGGCTCTCCATCAATCAGTGCTGTTACCTACTCGTTTGTGGGTGTATATACAGAAACTAGTACTGTCAATTCTGGCATTTGTTTGTATGTAAATTGTACATATCTTTAATATCATACCAAGGGTTTACATGCGGTTTATATACGCCATCGCTCTGTCTCTGTTGGCCTGTCTCTTTCTCTTTCTCTCTCTATCTCTCTGTATCTCTCTCCCTCTCTCTCTCTCTCTCTCTCTCTCTCTCTCTCTCTGTCTCTCTCTCTTTCTCTCTCTGTCTCTCTGTATCTCTCTCTTTGACTGTCTCTCTCTCTGTATCTCTCTCTCTCTCTCTGCCTGTCTCTTTCTCTCTCTGTCTCTCTGTATCTCTCTCTTTGACTGTCTCTTTCTCTATCTCTCTGTATCTCTCTCCCTCTCTCTCTCCCTCTCTCTCTCTCTCTCTCTCTCTCTCTGCCTGTCTCTTTCTCTCTCTATCTCTCTGTATCTCTCTCCCTCTCTCTCTCTCTCTCTCTCTCTCTCTCTCTCTCTCTCTCTCTGCCTGTCTCTTTCTCTTTCTCTCTCTGTCTCTCTGTATCTCTCTCTTTGACTGTCTCTTTCACTATCTCTCTGTATCTCTCTCCCTCTCTCTCTCTCTCTCTCTCTCTCTCTCTCTCACTCTCTCTGTCTCTTTCTCTGTCTGTCTCTCTGAATCAATCTCTCTCTCTCTCTCTCCCGCTCTTTCTCTCTGTCTGTCTGTTTCTCTCTCTCCCACTGTGTCTCTCGGTCTGTCTGTATTTCTCTCTCTCCCCCTCTCTCTCCCCCTCTGTGTCTCTCTCTGTCTGCATGTCACTCTGGCCTATTTTCTGAATGAGGTGAGGTTTACCTCCAACCAAAACATGTGCTGGCTTATCGGTTTGATCAAAGTGACGTCCGTGAATGGTCAGCAGGGTTCCTCCCAGGACACTTCCCTCTGAAGGGGACACCCCTGTCACCTCTGCAAGTAAAACCATATTAAAAACAGAGCACAGAGTCGGTGTTAGTATCAGTCAAATCACATTAAAAACAGAGCACAGAGTTAGTGTTAGTGTCTTTGAAACACAGCTGTGCGCAGGATATGTGATTTTTGGAATCAAAACGACACTATCCTGGAGCTTGTGTAATTTATAGTGGGCTACACTTTCATCTTAATAAGTTTTGAAAACATATATTTTTGTTGGCCTACTGTATGTATGTCTACATTTGTGTGTAGCTTAGGTACATTCACATGAGCCCTGGAGACACAGCTACATTATTATTATTAGTTACACCCTAAATATGCATGAACTGTTTTCCTTCTTTTTAACCACATACTGTACCTGCATATGTCTGGAACATGGAGAGTTTGTTCAAACCAGAGACAAAGAAGACGTTTGCTTCAGGTTGACTCCTGAAATGCAAATATCATAGTGAGACACGATAGCATAACCAATGGTTTTAATGGTCACTTTAAAATGTAAATAAAAATATAAAATAAAAATAAAATGAAACCACTGTTCCTTGGAAAGTACTCACAGTGGTGCAGTGGTAAAAGAAAAGTTTACTATACAGAGTGGTATAGTGGCATGTTCTAACATAAAAGGCAAGCTATATGCTGTTCTGTAATTTAAAATGGTGTCTAAATGGCTAATGTTTGTGGGTTTACTCTTCAGTACACCACTGTTCAAAGGGCAATGTCAATGTAATGGCTATTAAAAAAAAGTATGTTGAAATTGAATTGGAAGCTTCACTCCCAAACTCCTCCTGTGTTGTGGTTAGCACAGTTATCAGTACGTTTTGTCAGGCCATTGACCTACGGTGCACTACTTTGGAAGCAAATGACATTGATATGGTGTTACCTTCCATACTGACTGTCCAGGATGAAACTCAGGTTGTGATGACCTAAGAGGGATCAGATGCAACAAAGACAGGTGAGACACTGCATTCAAATTCTGATACAGATATCATTGCCTTGGCCACACTTTAACACATAATTAAGCTATATTAATGTCACTTTTTTATCATGCTGTTGTTGGAGGCCGCTGTGGTTGTGGTAAAAGAGCTGGACTTGGGATTGGGAGGTGACAGGTTTGACAGGTTCGATTTCTCTACCGGTAGGAAAAGTATATGTGGGTGTGAGAGTGAATAGCCAACGCTCTTCCACACCCTCATTAATGGCTGAGGTGCCCCTGAGCAAGGCATCTAACCCCACATTGCTCTAAGGACTGGACTGCCCCTGTACCTGATTCATTGTCACCAAGTCACTCTGAAAAAGAGTGCCAGCTAAATGTAATGTAAAAAAAGCAATATGAGGTATAACTGGGATTTGATTCAGTATGACAGTTCACAAATGTGTCTTGCAAATTAACAGGCCCATTTTGTTAATTTATGATTTTTTATTTTTGGTTAGTATTCAGTTTGTTGTTTGTTTTGTTGTCGTCTAACAAACATATTTGAAGGTTCTTACCAATGTATGTTCCAGTCATTGAGCAGTTCATGTATCCGTTCCAGCTGGTCTCAGAGGCTAGTCGTATGCCATACCTGCACAGAGAAGCATGGCAGATTGGCAGGTTGGCAAAACAAATAATAAAAACAACCATAATAAAAACCTTATTTTAACTTATAATGACATAAGCATTACAGGGTATAACAACAGTAACCAAGGACAGTCTTACCTTACGCAGCTGAAACTTATGTGTATATATATATTACTACTGCTACTATTTTTCTGGTATTTAAAATCTGATATTTTTCATATTCTTACTGTTTGTTTATTTCTGAGTAGTCATTTACTTCTTCTTCATTGACTGGCATACTATATAGCTAGCAATATGCAACATACTCCCCTTCAATTTTGTTCAATAGATGGTAACATTCATCACGTATTGTTGTGTGAGGCATATACAGGTACAATGAGTGTGTTGTTAACACTAACAGCTCATCAAAGTCAGAATATGAGTGTGGGAAACACTAACAGCTCATCAAAGTCAGAATATGAGTGTGGGAAACACTAACAGCTCATCAAAGTCAGAATATGAGTGTGTGAAACAGACTAACAGCTTGTCAGAGTCAAAACACGAGTGTGTAAAATAGACCCAGCTCATCAGTTGTCTGCCTGTCTCTCTTTCTCTTTCTCTCTGTCTCTCTCTTGCTGTCCCTCTGTGTCTCTCTCTGTCTGCATGTCTCTCGGCCTATTTCCTGAATGAGGTTTACCTTAAACCAAAACAGCTCATCAAAAGTCAAAACACGAGTGTGTGAAACAGACTCACAGCTCATCAGAGTCAGAATATGAGTGTGTGAAACACTCACAGCTCGTGAGCGTTGGAATATGAGTGTGTGAAACAGACTCACAGCTCATTAGAGTCAGAATACGAGTGTGTGAAACAGACTCACAGCTCGTCAGAGTCAGAATACGAGTGTGTGAAACAGACTCACAGCTCGTCAGAGTTGGGTTTCAGCAGCTCGCACGGCATCCCCCCCATGTAGGCCCTGTAATAAGCAACACAGCTCGGTTAAATCACACATCTGTTTGAGAAAATGTTCCTTATGATTCTAGTTTTTAGTACTTAGCAGATGCATTTATCCTGCAGTTAAGATAGCGAGGATAACAATGGTGTTCATGTAAAATATGCAGCATGCGTAAACATTTAGACTGAAAGTTGTACATCCTAAAACCAGATTGATACTCAAATCAAGCATATTTCAGTTCTGCTGATCACCCGCCAAATCATACATATGTTTGAGAAAATGTATATGTTTATGTTTATAATACTAATTTATAGTATTTAGCAGATGCATTTATCCTGTAGTTGAAATAGTGAGGATTAGAATGGTTTAAAATACGCAAAACATGGGTAAAAGTTTAGAGACTGAAAGTTCTACATCCTAAAACCAGAGTGATATTCAAATGAATCATATTTCCGCTCTCTGATCAGCAGTCAGACTGCTGATGTAGATGGCTACGAAAGGGTTCTTGGTGTCTCGACGTGCCACAAGTGTCTCTCTGCATGCATTTGTAGCCTAGATCCAGCCGTTTTGTTGTTTTGATTGTTGCTATTTCAATGTGAAGCACTTGTAAGCACTTTAAATCGCATTTTTATGATAAAGATGAAAAGTTCACTAAACTTCATGTTTCTGTTGTAGTTTTTATCACCTCAGGAATCTGACGTTGAGGCCATTGGTGCTGGTGGCAGTGTTGCTGCCGTAGACGTCAGTGAAGATGCGACCCCACATTTGAATCAGGGAACCTGTCGGTGGGCAAGCAATCACAAACATACAGTAGTAGCATTAGTGCACAACACATCTGTGCATAGAAGCAATTTAAACTAGAAAAGCACTCAGAGAGCACAGACCTCTGCTAGGCCAGCTCAGATCACCACCAAAATCAAACCACTTTTAAGTTAGCCCATTTTTGACCTACTGTGAAAATTTCATGAAAATCCATCCAGAACTTTTTGAGTTATGTTGCTAACAAACAAACAAACAAACAAACAAACAAACAAACAAACAAACAAACGGCTTTGATTACATAACCTCCACTGGCGGGGGTAAAAAAACAAAAAAGCAACATGCTGCAACAATCTTTTTACGCTGGTTCAACTTGACAACGCCATGTGCGTTATAAACATACGAGCCATTGTTACGTTTAAAGCATTGTAAAAAGATCCCTGTAGCATGTTGACCTAATTTGTTTCAGTTCGTTCTATGCAGAACTTCTTACATGGTATGAGGGCCCTCTTGTCATTGCAGGGCCCTTGAAATCGTCCTAACCTTGTCCTGCCTTGTGGAGACTCCTGAATATCAGGCCACTAAATAGTGCGATGACAAGCCAGTACATCTTAAGACAGTAATATTAAAGGATAAGGAGGTGCCATCTTAAGACAGTAATATTAAAGGATAAGGAGGTGCCATCTTAAGACAGTAATATTAAAGGATAAGGGGGTGCCATCTTAAGACAGTAATATTAAAGGATAAGGAGGTGCCATCTTAAGACAGTAATATTAAAGGATAAGGGGGTGCCATCTTAAGACAGTAATATTAAAGGATAAGGAGGTGCCATCTTAAGACAGTAATATTAAAGGATAAGGGGGTGCCATCTTAAGACAGTAATATTAAAGGATAAGGAGGTGCCATCTTAAGACAGTAATATTAAAGGATAAGGAGGTGCCATCTTAAGACAGTAATATTAAAGGATAAGGAGGTGCCATCTTAAGACAGTAATATTAAAGGATAAGGAGGTGCCATCTTAAGACAGTAATATTAAAGGATAAGGGGGTGCCATCTTAAGACAGTAATATTAAAGGATAAGGGGGTGCCATCTTAAGACAGTAATATTAAAGGATAAGGAGGTGCCATCTTAAGACAGTAATATTAAAGGATAAGGGGGTGCCATCTTAAGACAGTAATATCAAAGGATAAGGAGGTGCCATCTTAAGACAGTAATATTAAAGGATAAGGAGGTGCCATCTTAAGACAGTAATATCAAAGGATAAGGAGGTGCCATTACCTGGTAATCCTGAGGATGGACTAATGCTTGCAATTGAAGGAGTGCCCCACCAACGCGTCTGAAGTTAGTCATAAAATGATTCACATGTTAGTTCTGTTAGTTTGTTTGGTGCCCATTAAAAAAGCCTCCCTTCTGAGGGCTGAGTTAGCATCCAAGCTTTTGACTCACATTTACCCTTCCTTAGTAACTGCTGAGTAAACTGTCCTTAAAGTGTTCTGAGACCACGGCTATGGTGATATTTCACTATAAATAATTTGTTGTTTGTTGTTTGTTGTGCACAAAAATGCCATGTTAATTCTTAACAATCATCAACAAACTATTGCGATTTGTTATTATAACATTATTATTAAAGATATTTTATTATATATAATAAAGATATAAGTCAGATACGAGTTATTACAGAAGATGCATCGGCAAGTGTTAACAATTACCAGCAAACTATTAGGCAACAACTGCTATTCATTGTGGCCTCTTGTCATAAGTCTCACCATGCATCTACAGTAAAGAGCAACATTTTAAACAGTCAGAAACTTAAACTACGTATGATCAAGTGTAATCTAACCTGATTAAACAATTAAAAGCACATATGATCTAGCTATTCTGAGCATTGCATTAACTTGTATTGCGAAATCTGCCTGGGTAATACGTTGTAATATTGAACAACAACAAATAACAAAAGTAACCATTACCCAATAGGTTTCTGACATACGTCTCACCATGTGTCCAAAAAGCAACAGTTTAAACAGTCAGAAACTGTAGACTTAAACTACGTATGATCTAATGTGATCTAATGTGTTTAAGCAATTGAAAGCACATATGATGTAACTGCTGTACATGTTTGTATGTACGTTTACTTACAAAGAAGCTGCAGATGTAATGGGTGTACCAGCCATTGCAGAGTCGACTGGTGGGGATAGGAGTCCCATCCACACTGACGCGGACGTGGTAGTCACCCAGAGGCATGGGCCTAATAATAATAATAATAATAATAATAATAATAATAATAATAACAATAATAATAATGACAACAACAACAACAATAATAACAATAACAATAATGACAACAACAACAACAACAACAACAACAATAATAATAATAATAATAATAATAATAATAATAATAATAATAATAATAATAATAATGATCTTTACTTGTATAGCACAATTCATTAAAAAGTGCAGCTCAAAGCAATGCCCCATAAGGAAGGATACGATACTTCACTCATGAGTTTCAGTGTTTGTTGTGGGATTCTCTAAGCAAGCAATGTCTTAAATGTGCTCAAAATATCATTTTAAATGATTTGTGCACTCAATCAGTCAAATGTTTTGAAAGATATCAGTCTTTTTTGACGGGTGAAAGTATGCATTTGATATCAATTCTTTCCTCTCAGTGGCATATGAGGTTGGCAAATCTCAGTGGTTGGAAAAAGTACAGCTAAAACTGCAGTGTACGGTGCACTAAAACAACCAAGAGCTAACGATTATTATACTGTAATGAGTTTGCTTATCAATTGGTTAAGCTTCAAGATGGAGCAGCCATTTACAATACGCAAATATTTGATAATATATCTAATCAGGTGAAACTTAAGTTTTTTTTTTTGTGGAAAAACGTTTCTGTTGTCATACCTTGTGTAGCACAAGATCTGGTTGCTATGGGTGGAGTCACGCTCCACATCACAGGGGAAGGACTGGGTCTGGGACACAAGAGTCACACTGTTCCCGAAGTCGGCATCATCTGGGTTCAGGGAAAACTGATTCTCCTGGGCAAAACCTATCACACATTAATCCAGCCAAGTCATTTTCAGCCTTTCTTTGGAAAAAAAACATTCTTTAAAAAATTTAAACAGCATTTAAATAGCTGTTAATCTTACAAGACACCATGCAGTGGATTATTAGAAGACTTTAAGTTTTCTAGAACTTTCTCACCTTCCCCTTGAATGGTGATTCTTGTAGCTCCATTTGTGCTTCCAATATGAGGCTCAATTCTGAACACCCGTTGAGCATCTAACGTTAGCAAAACAAACAGAAAGAGAGAGAGAGAGAGAGAGAGAGAGAGAGAGAGAGAGAGAGAGAGAGAGAGAGAGAGAGAGAGAGAGAGAGAGAGAACTCAGGGGATCAAGGCGCTTTTTAAAATGTTTTCACAAATTAAAAATATACGTTTTTTCTCCATCATTCTTCGTATAAAGAAAATTTAAATGTAAGTAGCATACCTGTGCAACAAAAGAAAAGACAAACTGCAAGCGACAGGTGCGCATGCTGCCGCGTGCGCTTCATGGTGTGCAACTTATTCCCCTGTCAATCAACAGATATTTCCCTGGTAAAGACAATTTTTTCATTATAAATATAATAAGCCATTCTGTGAGTACAGTTATAGACAACACTTAGAGATAAGGACGCATTGGCCTACACGCTAGCATTTTTACTGCATACCATGCATTAGTTCGGCAAGTTAAAACTACAATTCTAAGTATCAACACTCTTCAAAATGGTTTTATTGTACATAAAGGATCTACTACATAGCGTAATATTCGTGCAGTATAAACACAGCAAAAGATACAGTTTATAGGATGCTAACCCTAGAAGTATCAACGTTCTTTAAGGTTTTCATTGTTAAATTATCTAATCAAAGGTGCATCAATAGACTGTAAACCACGCTTGCACCAAGTTTAACGATAGGCTATTCAATATTTATTAACAGACTATTATAATGATTAACCTCTTTAGTTTGTACCCCTTCATTGTGGTTGGTAATACTTGGAATAATACAGCCTACCTGTCTATCGTGGCTACTGTCAGAACGGTTCAGACTGGAAAGTGGAGATTCCCAAAGTTTAAATATCACCCACGAGAAGAGGAGGCGACATCGGACACACGCTTGCAGGTGCAGGTGTGGTCGAGTGCAATACGTAAGAGCTCTGCGGACACTCCCACACACTCAGAAATATGGGGACAGTAGGGGTACAAATCTGTATCTTAAGGTACAATACGTATTAATGTACCAAGAAAGGCTAATATTTGGACCTTAAGGTACTGATGTGTACCTATTCAGCTCTGGAGAAGGTACAAACTAGTTGAAAAACAGTGGTTAAAAGGTACAATTATGTGCCTGAGGGTACTGCCGGTGTGACAAGCTTTGTACCCCTAAAAGTACAATTCTGTACCTTCTTTTCTGAGAGTGCACATCCACTTACCATGTCATGTCATACATGAGCAGCTATTAGCTTGTCTTTTAAAACGACCACAGAGATCAAAGACTTTAGGACTTATCTCTGCGTCGACGTCATACCCGATTCAGAAACAATAAAAATCTTCGATGGTGGCAGACACCGACATTGCACCAGCTCACGTTACCAACATTCACCCCCCTGCAATTAAAAACTTTTTATTAATACAAAAAGTCTTTTTTTTTTTTTTTTAACATATTTTTGTTCCATATTTTTGTTCACATCAATACGCAGTAGTGTAGGCAAATACATATAGCCTGGTTGTAAAGCACTGCTTGACATTTCATCAGGTTTTTCATAAAGAGGCATATTTTAGTGGTATAAAAATATGGAAGACCTAGAACCAAAAAGAGTTTTAAACTCAAACTTCAAAATTAAACAGCATGATAATTCCTCAGTCAGTGTTAGAAAATGTGTGATATCTTTAAAGGTTTTCTGCTGTCACTCTTCCTAAAGTCTATAATCCCCTCCATTAGCGTTCTTTCCGCAGGTAACTGTGTAGTTTGGGCAATAGCAGCCTGTGACACTGGACGTAATTACATGGTAATTCTGATGTCCGTCAGATATCCTGTTGCCATTGTTCTAAGGAGACATCATGTTCTTTTTGTCGTTCACGTGACAGCTCATGGTGTCCAAAATTCAGGTTTGCAAAGACATCAGAATGCAGACACACACACACACGCAAGCCCTTTCAGGTGAATGTCCATCCATGCATGGTAAGCCACCAAGCAATACAAAACAATGAAAAAAAAAACAAACAACAAAACAACATGAGGCTATTTCAGGCTGTTGAGAATTCATCAAAACTGTTCTGATCATTGTTTCTGCGTGTAGCAGTACATTTCCACTAAAACGGCATTGTCATGGGTGTTGACAGGTGTTCAACAGATTGATATCATATCTGTCAGCAATTTAAGCCATTTAGGGCTTCATTTATGACATCTACTTATTTAGGGTTTCAGGTACCACTGCTAAAGTGTATTATTATGGAACTCTTATGTATTATGGAATTATAATGGTATATAATTACAATATGCTAGTACGCCTATATATACAGTATCTGTGGAAGACCTAAGTGTTGACTGGCAGAGGAAGGCCTAATCAGCTAGAAAGTGTGGCATGCTCACATACGTATTGTCAGGATTCTGTGTCTTTTGTTGTGTTTTTGTGAATTTTAGTGTGTATGTCGTGTTTCTTGATTCTGTCTTTTGTGTGCTTTGTGTTTTTGTACCCACGGTTTACTTTTATTTTCTGTGTTTTCAAATCTGTTCCTGCGTCGGTTTCGCCTTTTTGTGAAAGAAAATCTTTTGGGGTTTTGCTGCCATTGTTTGTCAGTTTCATACTGTTTTTTTGTCTGCCCCCTGTGAACCTTCATTTGCCTTTCCCATTAAAAACAAGACTGATATCTGAGTTGCTGCATTTGGGTTCAATCCTTCCGGAAATCTGACATGGTACATGATACATGGTTTTAGTGTTAGGGCTTCAGCCCTGGCCACTGGTTGGCCCAGTTTTAGTGTTAGGGCTTCAGCCCTGGCCACTGGTTGGCCCAGTTTTACTGTTAGGGCTTCAGCCCTGGCCACTGGTTGGCCCCTGGTTCACTACTTTGCCCTCAGTGTCTCAAAAGGCGATCTAAACGGCAAGGCAGTAGGAGTGTTTGAGTTGTAACTTCGACTGTCTGTGTTTGCCCGCAACACGACTGAGCTCACACCTTCCTGATGTCCGTAGCAGATGACATACAGTAGATGTCATGTGTTGTGTGTGTGGAGGGGGAGTAGTGGGGTGCACTGACAGTAAATTTGGGTGTGAAAAAGGGGGTGGCTTGGACCCCATGCGACTCTCACTGTGGCCAAAGGTAAAGCCCTGTGTGATGATCAGTAGATCAGTGCCCACCTAGAAGGAAGTCTGTGTGAATGACATGTTATGTAACCTGAACAAAAAAAGCCTACTACTGTAGTATTCGTCACAGTAGCAGTGACCCCAGTTGTTAGGAGTTGTCAGCAAAATGACATGTCATTGTTCGTGTGTGGAAATATAGCAAGCCATTCATGATGGCATTTGCGTGGGCCTGTACAATACTGTAACTCGCCACTTAAAAGCATTTCAAAATGCTTTTTTCTCATGCACCGACTACTGGTGTTCATCGACAGCAGATTGCTACTCTTGCAACGTTATGACAGCAGTCATAAAAAAGAAGCATAATGACAGGTGAGGTTTTTCTTTCTTGCGTCATACTGGCAAAACGTGTGTGAAATAATAATGTACTGCTTTTTCAGAAAGAGTTGCATGAACCAGTCAGACCACTGAGAACCATCCATTTTCTACTAAAAGCAGACAAAAGAAAAGTGTCCAAAAGTGTTGCTTGTGAATGCTGGCAGTATTTCACATTTGAATGAATAGGACAGTAAACAGGGCCTCTTCATTATTATGTTTTAATCATTTTTGGATTTAGAAAAACATTTTTTTGGTAAGTTGGGAAAACTCAACGTTTTTGCTTCTCACTAGATGATTCACACTAATGATTATGAATGAACAATAAAACTGTAATTAAAGGTTAATAACCACGCTCCTTCTTGCCTCACCAATTACATAATTAATCAACTTTTTTAGCTGCTTGTTTCAGAGTCTGAAAGTGTTTGGAAATTATGAAGTCCAACTAACAGCTAACAGCTTAACTACATAATTGTGAGATGGTGACAGTGAAATGAGCTGAGTACTAAAAGAATGTCATTTTAAATTCTTAAAACCAGCTACTGGTATTGTTGGCAGCAAAGCCAATTTAACATGTTTCCTTAATTTCTGGTAACACATGATGGGCATTATGATTAATTATAATACATTTATGCCTTTAAGGTACAAGCGTATACAGATTAAAACAAATGTACAGTACGAATGTCTCACTTGTTCCCGTCTGATTCGCTTACTTCTTTACTGCACTGATGTGATATTATTGGTTTCTGAGTTATTTTGTCACTTTTGTGCTTTCTGAATTTGTTTTTGTAGCTTATGTCTTTTTTTGTGAAACCACCTTGCATGTCATGGCAAATAACTATATATATACACAGTATATATTTTAATCTGCTAACAAATTACATAAAACTAGATTAAGACAGCACACTGTATAAAAATACTGTTGAAACTGTAGGTCTTTGTTCTTTGAAAGCCACTTTACACTATAGGTACTGCACAATGCAGAACTGCAAAAAATCTTCACAGGAATTCTCACTTCATGCTGGGAAGATTACATCACAGTCAGACTCAGGAAAGATGAGCAAGGGTTAGTGTGTCACTGCAGGCTATTTGAAAGGTTAGAATTATTTTTGTGATTACAAGGTGCTGTGCTACAGTTCTGGACGCCAGCAATCCCTCCTTATCGAGAACCAATTCAGTTTGTCATCCTTTTAAAGAATACTACTATATTTAAAGAACATGATTGTCATAGTCGCCGTGGCATAACCATACTGCCTATAACCATAATGACATCTTTTTAAAGAATATTTTTTTGTAACATGACTGTCATAATTGCTGCGGCATCACCATCAAAAAATGCTGCTTAACTTCACAGTGTTGTTAGATAATGAAAGGACCTTTCCATTTGAAATTCTTCAAATTCTGATGCATTTTTAAGGTAAGGCAATTGTCTAAGTGTCACTTCTTAGAGGGGTGATTTCTGTTAAGAAATGCTCAACTGTCATGTCACATTTTTTATAATTAGTGACAACAATCTAAAAGAAAAATGCTGCACCCAACCAACAGCGTAAGTCCTGTACAAAATAAGTTCCCACACATATGCATGCATGTGCGTGCGCGCATGCACACCCACACACACACACACACACACACACACAACCTACATCAATGAAATTACTTACCGCTCCTGATGCCCCATTTCAATGAATTTCATATTTAACACAGCCCTAATTTGTGGCTCATACCGTCACCCTAATAAGCCCCCAGAGACTCAAAGAAAGGATTCGCATTAAAAGGCTAGCGTAGCCACTAGGCCTAGGGCAAAATAAATAGCCTACATAAATAAAGTGAAAAAATATGTTAGGCTGTCATTATTACTTCTAAACGCTTCATACTTCACAATAGTTTTAATTTAAACTTGAGTCTGAATAGTTTAATTATAGTGGATTACAAATTCTCTTGAAGCAACATGTCTGCCCTCACATATTTAAAGTTGACAGTGATAAGCACTGGGCCAAAAAACGCAATAATAATAATGAACAAACTCTTTCACTGAGCCCATACATTTGCTTTTTGGGGGCTACACAAAGGACACTGAGGTCAATCACCGATGTGAACCAATGAATCATGAATGCAGAGCCCTGAAATAAGTGGAGGCTAGCAATGCATTGCCGAATTCTGGGAAATGGAGTTTTACTACATAGAGTAACTAATCCCAGTAGTTTATTTAATCCAAAAGAGGCTACCGAAAATCTTGCATACATATCTGTTTCGCCTTTTGAGATATGCTTTACTTAGTATATTTTCCTCTTCCGTTCTTACCAGGTCTACACCCCAAAGTACCCTTTGCAATGCACCACATAGCTCACACGTACACTACATTCCCCACAATGCACTTTCAGTTCCGATAGAAATGCATTCCGGGTGGGTAAATACAGGAAACGTGATGCTTCCAGCGTGTACCACGATTCACATCTAAGCATAGTTGGTGTGTTTGCCTGATACATCACCAAAGCTATGGCCTCGTCAAACTGTTCCCTGAAGGTTAACAGAGAGCTTTTGGATCCAAAGTTTGAAAGTTATAGACTGTCTCTGGACCCACTGCCAACTTATACCGTTGAGCTAGATGCAGGTGAGAAAAGACTACTGTTAGAATGAATGACTGTGGCTAGCTAAAGTTAAGCATCCTTAAATGACAGTTCCTCTAAGTGACACTGTCTTGCATATAAAAACCGTGCATCCTTGACTTCCTACCTCTCACCCCAGATAATCAAATTACTGCTAATTTTACGGTCTTGTCTCTTTGTAAACAAGTAGGTCTTGTCACAAATGAATAGTAACGCTAAACCTAATACAACCCACGTAGCCATAAGTTGTTAACTTCAAAAGTAGGCTCTACTACATGGAAAACTGTTCATGGGACGTTACTGTTATTTAATTTATTAATGTATGAGTGGCCGTTCAGTGACAGATAAACGGAAAAACAAACAAAATAGGATATCTGCCTAATTTAGCACATATTTTTCCACAACAGTAACGAACATAACATGGGGTTGTTTTATATTGCCTACACCGTTAACTGTATTGTTGATAAATGAGATATCATAACACAAAACAGTCTATCTAAGTTGTACCAGTCAAATAATGTTTTTTTTTCTGTTTTGCACAAAGGTGTGTTTAAAATTCAACTCCCCTCAGTAATGTTTTTTGTCTTGTCGTGTTTTTGTCTTGTCATATTTCAGCCGTTGCTGAGGTGAAACTAAAAGACAGCCAGTACACTTTGGGTCACGTGCGTGCCTTTGGCATGTACAACTACCTCCACTTGGACCCCTGGTATGAAGACAGTGTCTACTTTGTTGACACAAAGGGACGACTGCTTAACTTGACTGTAACATTGGTAAGTCCTGAAGTAGATCAATGACTTCAGTGATAAGAAAATGAGAATATGCATCTGAGGGGCAATTTTCAAGAAGTACAAAGTGCTAGAACTGATCAGAAAAGGTATACGTGAGGCAAACATATGGAAAGGAGCAGTAGTTCCTGTTGGTTTATTTGTTTGACTAGAGCACATTTAAAAGACTCAGCAACAGGTCTTTGGCCAATTCTGTAGGCTGAACCCAGGAAGGACTAACAACTTCTTGGAAACTTTATCAGGTGCAAATGACTAACATTTCTCCCCCAAACAGTGCTGGCACAACTGCACAGATAATAAATAGCTACATCCCCTTTACTCCAAAGAGTGGCCTCCTGGATTTACACATGGGATACTGTCGAACTGAATGAAGAACTGTGCCTTTCATGTTGTCATCATCTAATGTCTTAAGATGACTAATGACAGCACTACAAAGTAATGCATCTTTGTATTTTCCTATATAAGTGATGACATAGGACAGGCTAACTGCTGTAACACTAACCAGTGTCTACGCATGAGGAGGGGATGATGGTATTTATTATTTGTACGCTTTTGCTATTACTGTTTTACTCTGAGGAAGACGCTGATCATCGAAACCAGGGGCTGAATTACCCCTCCATAATTAGAGAGGACTACATTTTAAGGGGCTACTACCTTTTACTTTTTACACTAGTTACTAGTTAATATATTGGTACCCCCCAAATATGCTATTTTCGTCTCTTTGGAGGGTGCTGGGTCTTGATCGGGGGGTGCTATACCCCAAGTACCCCCTGTAATTTGAACTATGATCAACACGTTACTCCTGTCCACAGTATGAATAGTAAAGGTTCTACTGTTTTGCCTGAATCTTTGTTGTAAATGTGAGTCATTGTGTAAACAGTTTCTGCTTTACATGAACATCATGTGAACATCACACGTTTGCAGATTGGCATGGGCCAGTGTTATTTGTGACGTTTGTCAGTAGGGGGAGCTGTAACTCTTAATGCTGAAGAAGTGCACATGAGGGTTTTCTGTTTTTTTTTACTCGCTCAATGCCGTAGTCTATCAGAATTAAAGTCCATGTTTTTTAGATGTTTTATGACCAGCTGATGGCGTTAAAGCTGCAGTTTGCACAGTCTGTCTTCTGTGCTGTTTCAAGCACAAATATTATTTTAGATTATATACTACAGTAATGACATGCTGAGGGGGTGATACCGAAAGCCAAAACTGATACCCTCTCATCCTTTTTGTCCATGCATGCTTTTCATTTAGCCATAAACAAGAACCAAGCACACTAGAAAAGCACTCAGAGAGCGTAGACCTCCACCAGGGCAGCTCAGATCACCACCAAAATCTAATTTCACCAAAATCCATCCATAACTTTTTGAGTTATGTTGCTAACTAACAAACAAACACTGTTGATTACATCCACTCCACTGGCGGAGGTAATAAATTCAAATAATATGTTAAGAAAGTACTGTGCTTTAGTATTAGCGACCAGCAGTGCATAACAACGTCTGACTGTACTGTATATCATATATTTGATACAGTCAGTGGCCTGTGGTAATTGTGTCATTATTAATTGTTTACACTATTGATTGTTTACATTTTATATCAACTACAAAAGTGCAGGCTCCATGTTGAATCCGTATTGAATGTGAGGGTTTAAACTTTGCTATTGTCTATTTTTTTTCACTCTTTACCTGGTCCCCGGAGGGATTGACCAGGTATTGCAATGACCCTGTCCGTCTGTGTTTCTGTCTATATGTGTGTGTGTGTCTGTCCGCCCATATGGGGGGCCAGGTTGCCATTTCTAACTGCGCTTGTTGTTGTTGTTGTGTGCATCAGTTATCAGTGGACTGGTAGATGGACGCAGTGTTCTGACATTCACCAGATAGTCCTAGACACAATTGAGTTCAGACTTTTACTCAACGGACTCCATGTTGATTCACTGTTAAATGTGTAGGAACTAACTTCGACAATATCTTTCAGCATTCATAATACTTCCCAAAATTTACAGTACTTATTATAATCTGCTGATTATGCTCCGTACCATCTTAGTGGTGATGACAATTAGTTATCAATAGACTTGTAGACCAACCTAGTGTCCTGACATTCACCAGATAGTTCTAGACACAATTGAGTAACTTTTCCTCGACGGACTCCATGTTGAATCACTACTTAATTTGTAGGAACTAACTTGGCCAATATCTTCCATTATATGGACAACTTCCCAAAATCTTATTATAATCTGTTCATTATGCTCTGCACCATCTTAGTGGTGATGGCCATTACTTATCAATAGACTTGTAGACAAACCTAGTGTCCAGACACTCACCAGACGGTTCCAAACACAAACTAGTTCTAAGATTTCCTCGACGGACTCTATGTTGAATCACTGCTAAATGTGTAGGAACTAACTTGGCCGAAATCTTCTATTATATGGAATACTTCTCAAAATCTTATTATAATCTGGTCATTATACTCCTTACCATCTTAGTGGTGCTGGCCATTACTTATCAATGGACTTGTGTACACACCTAGTGTCCTGACACTCACCAGAGGGTTCCAAACGCAAACGACTTCCTTATTTTTCTTCCCCCGACTTGTTCCCTGATAATGGAGTTGCAGATGGAAACTTTCTTATTGCGGCTTCTTTACTCAGCTCAGCTCGGCTCTGTCTTTCTGCTTCACCGGTTGCTCATCTTCCCATTATCTGTGTATGTACCATGCTGTTGTTAAGTGAACTGAACGTTGTGGCCCTTTTTTGCAGATTTAATGGGCGAGCCACCGCGCTTCCCCCACGGCCTCTTTATCTTTCGGCTGCACGCCGCTCAGGCGCGATGATAGTAATCATATCATATCCTCCCCATTCCATGGGACGCTCCACGCTTTGATGCGCCGCGTGACACCACAAGGCATGGCGCAGAGCTTAGATACACACACACACACACACACACTCACTCACACACACACGCAGTACATTAACTTTGTGTGAAACATATCCTTTATGATGGGGAGTTGGGGGTGGGAGCGAGAGAGACACGAGTCACATGGTAATTATAATGATCACACCAATAATTATCTCCCATCAGGAGTCTGTGTATGCTCGCGACATGCTGAAGAGAGGGTGGTCGGTTAGGGTTGGAGGAGGAGGGTGGGACGGGTGGAGGACAGGGGCATGGACGAGCACTTCACACCCCAAGAGCAAGGCTTCTGAACAGGTGGTTGTGTTGGCAATAATGGGAACGTGATGGATCTCCATGGCGACCAGAGGGAGGGCAGAGGCTGCCCAGTTGCCATGCAAAGAGCACCGCGGCCACGTTCCGTGTTTCGTGTTCCGTGGTCCGTGTTTTGCGGTCCGTGTTCTGCGTTCCGTGTGTGTGTTCCAGGTTTAATTGAAGGTCAGATGAGCGTTGCAGCCCCCTGCGCCCAAAATAGCTCCCATAATCGGCCCTGGCTTCTCGAGGAGGAGCGGAAACTTCAGGGGTTAAGCAGAAGGGTTCATCACGGGCGGTGAATGTGCAGCAAAACTTTTTCACACTCTGTTAGCAGTTAGTGGAGCGATTTCTTTGAAAAGCTTCAGCCTACTGGAAGCCAAATGCCAGCAGATAAGTTTGATTGCCATACCTTATGATCTTATGGTTTACTGATTGATCAACTGATTAACTGGGCTGATTAATTAATAGATTATTCCATACTTGAGATTTAGACTTGGTGTTGGGGCACAAATTTTACAGTTTGATTCAATCTGATTCATAAGCGTGTGATTCAATTCAGTCCTTTTTGACTTGTTTGCTATAAATATTACCACATTTCATTACTCTGTATTTGTATGTGTAATGACAGTAACGTTTATTCTAATCTAATTTAAGCTAATATTAGGATTTAGTTGTTGTTTAGTTGTAATGCATCACAACTTTTCATATTTTGAAGTACAGAAATAGATGTACAGAAATGTCACGCTCTATTTTGCTTTTCAGATTGGATTATAGGATGATATTTCTAGTCTAAATTGGGCTGTGTCTGCTACAGCATGTATGTGTTGTTATGACTGACACAACAGGCCATTAAGATTGCCCACATACTGTATCTCTGAATTCTCTTCTGTGTGTGTGTGTGTGTGTTTGATGACACAGGGAGGTGTGTGTGTGTGTGTGTGTGTGTGTGTGTGTGTGTGTGTGTGTGTGTGTGTGTGTGTGTGTGTGTGTGTGTGTGTGTGTGTGTGTGTGTGTGTGTGCGTGCGTGTGTGTGTGTGAAGAGACACACACAGGGCAGAGGGCTTAGATGTGATATGATGCGCCTTGGCTCCTTAGTTAGCCCCAGGTTAGGATCCACCCACACCTACAGCTATTCTCTGCAGTGTGTGTGTGTGTGTTTGATGACACAGGGTACAGGGTTGAGGTGTGTGGGTGTGTGTATGTGCTTGGCTTCTTAGTAAGCCCCGGGTTAGGTTCCACCCGCACCTGCAGATACACTCCCCCCCAGACTTCTTCCCCTGAGGCAGCCTGGGGCACACACACACACACGCACACACACACACGCACACACGCACACACACACACGCACACGCACACACACGCACACACACACACGCACACACACACACACACACACACACATGCACGTATGCACACCAGGGATGGAAATTGGTACCCAGCACCAGCCAAATGCTGGTAAAATATGAAAGTAGCTGGTACATTTTGGACACAAAATAATAGTTTACTACTGAGAGGCTGGTCAATCATTTATTTGTCAGTGGCTGGAAACATTTCACGTTTTGCAAAGCTAATTCCCACCCCTGACGCACACACACACACACACAGACACACACAGACACGCATATGTCTATGTAGATTCTCATTCATCCAGGTCACGGTAGTCAAAGAAGCTGTAAGCAACTGGACTTCTTTTTCGAGTTTGAAGACACTTCACCTTTCATCCAAAAGGCTTCTTCAGTTTGCACACATACACACTTCCACACACCCACTCCTCACACACTCTCACTCACACACGCAGGCACTTATGCGCTCAAGCACATGCACACACACACACGCACACACATGACAAATAGCACTGGCCCATGACAACCTGCAAACGTGTGACATTCACATGATGTCCATGTAAAGCAGAAACCGTTTACACAATGACTCACATTTACAACAAAGATTCAGGCAAAACAGTAGAGCCTTTAGCCTACTGTTCATACAGTGCATAGGAGTAACATTTCGATGCTCAGAGGAGGCTTAGCTAAGAGACCTGGACTGCATAGAGCAGATGTTTTTGTGTTGCACCTGCTCAGTGATGGTGTTAGCCTTAATGTACTGTATGGTCTAGGGCAGAGGCGACACACAAACCGCTGATGATGGGGATGATGACTAGTGCCGAAACACATGTGGACATGCTCCAATGCTATTAAGAGGTTTACCACTTGCTCCAAGTTATCATACGTCGACTGAACCCGCTGTGTTTAATACACCCTGTATGGAGTTGGGATATCTGATAGATCATTGCAAACTTCATCCCTTTCGTCATTTAAAAAAATCTTTCAGCCCTTGTGTACAGAAAGAATGTGTTTTTTTTTTTACGTTTAGCATTATTAGGATGGTCTTAACCTTAATGTATGGTCCAGGTGGGGCCCTTGAGCAAGGCATCTAACCCCACACTGCTCCAGGGGCTGTAACTGAAACCCTGTAAATATCTGTAAGTCGCTCTGGATAAGAGCGTCAGCTAAGTGTAATGTAATAATAATAATGTAATAATATTAGGAGGTTTTCCACTTGCTCTAAGTTATACGTCGACTGAACCCGCTTTTTGGAATAAACCGTGTATGGAGTTAGGAGATCGGATAGATCATTGCAAACTTCAGGCTTTTCATCATTTTTAAAAGCCTTTCAAGCCTTTGTGTACACTAAACCCGCTTTCTTCCTCATACTTTCTTCATCACTAATAGAAGTAGAAAGAGTTTAGACTCTTGGAGAGATCGTGTGTGTGTTCGTCACCATCTGATGAGCTCGGCTTCGGTGTGTGTGTGTGTATTGTGTTGGCGGCATCTAGCAATCAGCCCACCCAACCCACACACACTTCCTGATTGTGTGAGGCTGGGGAGGCAATTGTGGTAATGCAACCTCAAGGATTGCAGGCTTTTTTTTCTTGTGGTTTTTTTTTGTCTTGTTTTATCCCTTCAAGCATTGCTTGTTTCTAAGCAACACACGATGGCCGGTTCCAATTTGTCCGCCCGACAAAATCAGTAAGTGCCACAAAAGGTGGGAGTGCTTCCTGCCTCTCCTATTGTGCTGTAAGTATGACAAATAGCGGACAACTGGTCTCTGTGGTGAATGTGTGCGCAGGAGGCTGAAGGATGCGCATGACTATTGTTCCGTCTGGTCTGTTGGCCGGCTAACTCTCCACAGTCTAATCCATGCACCATGAGACATGAGCAGGAGTAGAGTTTACACATTGCACTTTCTAGCAATGTTGTGTTTCAGTTAGGTTAATTAATCCTGCAGAGACATCGATGAGGTTATTGATACTGTAATAAGTCATGTCAACATGCTAAATTGCTGTTGCTGTTGTTGTTGTTGTTAAAGGCTGTGTTCTGTTTCAGGTATGTTGTCTATTGTTCCTTGGGTACGGGTTTATTTTTTTTACACTGGGTGTCTGCTTAAGCATCTTGGACGTATACTCAAGAATTGGCTATCTATGGACTAAAGGACTGTTTCTGGGCAGCTGTGGCCTAATGGTAAAGGAGTTTGTCTTGTCTTGCGATTGGAAGGTTGCAGGTTCAAATCCCATACCAGTGGGAAGAATGTGGGTGAGGGAGTGAACCACTGGCTCTCTGACTAAAGGACTGTTTCTGGGCAGCTGTGGCCGAAGGGCTCATTCACACCAAACACTCTGCATATACAGCGCATGCCCGTTTTCTGTCCGTATTCATTTAGAATGCATGTTGACAAATTAGACCATTCACACCACATGCATGATCTGAGTGTATTCTGTCACTATACAAACATATTGTACATGGTTACATGCTGTACACACTCAAGCCGGTGTGAATGAGCCTTAATGGTAAAGGAGTTGGTCTTGTGATCAGAGGGTCGCAGGTTCAAACCCCATACCAGTAGCTGTCTGAATGCCCTTCAGCAAGGCACCTACCTCCAAATTGCTCCAGGGACTGTTCCCATACCTAACTGTAAGTTACTCTGGATAAGAGCGTCAGCTGAATGCAATACAATGCAATGTTTCTACACAAAGAGACATCAAAGAGACGGACTGTTCAAAAGCTCAGCGGTTTCATCATATAACAACGGACTGACAACATGAAAGCTCTTTTAGGCAAATCTGTCTAGGTCTTGTCTGAATCCTGACAACTTTTCCAAAGAGTATTGTGCCGTAATTGAGATTAAACGGGTGCTTTCATCCAGACATCCGCAACTCACAGCACTCACAAATCAGGCAAAGGCTTACTGCTTAATGGATGGCAAGGATAATTACTGCTTCACGCAGCATTACAATTGCTGTTTGTACTGTTATTATAATCGTTGTTAAAATGATGTACTGTACTGCTGGTTTGAACACTCTCAGTTATGTTGTTGGGTGCGCAGTGAAGGGTTATGCCAACGGTGTCTTGTCAGTGTTTTACTGCATACGTTTTACTCAGACAATTTGCTGTTGTCTCTTAGGCCACAATTAAATGTCTCTCGCTTGCATCATACATATTTTATGCCTCATTTACGAGTGCTTTGTAGAAACCATGTTGACATTCAGTCTTTGAACTTGAATAAATTGGAAATTAAAAGCGCTAGAAAACAAGGTTTGGAAAGAACCGTAAGTTTAGTCAAAGGAGCTAAGTTGTAAGCAACTGGACTTGTTTTTGGAGCTTGAAGACGTTTCACCTGGATGAATGAGAATCTACACAATCATAAGTTTAATAATAATAATAATCATCTTGTATACCTTTACTTGTATAGCACAATTCAGCTTAAAGTGCTTTACAGTTTGGGTTTAAGTCCTGTGGATCTGTGCTGACTCTCACCTGTGCTTACCTGTGTGTACGCTTACAGGATACGGCAGTGGGCAAACCTTTGGGAGGTGTTCTGTCTGTGTGGACCTGGGTTTACTCTCACCTGTGCTCTGTCTTACCTGTACTCTACCTTACCTATGCTGTGCCTTACCTGTGTGTACATCCACAGGACACGGCGCTGGGCAAACCTCGGGACACGCACACACACATACACATATGCTTACATGCACACACCTGTGCTCTGCCTTACCTGTGCTCTACCTTACCTATGCTGTGCCTTACCTGTGTGTACATCCACAGGACACGGCGCTGGGCAAACCTTGGGACACGCACACACACATACACATATGCTTACATGCACACACCTGTGCTCTGCCTTACCTGTGCTCTACCTTACCTATGCTGTGCCTTACCTGTGTGTACATCCACAGGACACGGCGCTGGGCAAACCTCGGGACACACGCACACACACATACACATATGCTTACATGCACACACCTGTGCTCTGCCTTACCTGTGCTCTACCTTACCTGTGCTCTGCCTTACCTGTGTGTGCGTCCACAGGACACGGCGCTGGGCAAACCTCGGGAGGTGTTCCGCCTGACCTCCGACCCCGAGCAGTGTCCCGAGCGCGTGTGTCCCTCGCTCAGCCTCACCTCTGCCACCTGGGCGGCGCTCTCGGATGGCGCCGGCACCCTGTACCTGCTGCGGACGGGCAAACGGGGTGAGGGCGCCCTCAACAGGTGGGAGGTATGAACTGTTTTTCTCTTTCTTTGACCTCATGCACCTCTCAGTCACAGGCCAAAGATACCAGAGTTCAAATGATGAAAAAGAATGAATGACATCTTTTCCCTGACATTATCTACCTTACTGTCACCGGTCTAACATGCCACAAGTCACACACAACACAACAACATAAAACACTCAAGTATACCCAAACAATACAACAACACACACACACACAAAAAATCAACTTATGTTTTTTTTCTTTCTCTGACCTCAAAAAGTTGTGACACATGTTCATGTTTTTCTCTCTGTTAACTTTTGGCAAGGGCAAATAGGCGGATCGAGTTCCAGTCCAGTCTGAGCTCCGTAAAGTGCTCTGAGATATATGCATTGTTTTGGCGAAATAAATAAAAATCTAATTGAATTGAATTGGATTAAATTACAGCTCTCGGGTGCAAGGCGCCCATGCCCCTACTGTATGTACCACTGCATAATTATCACCTGGCGTGTGTCCAAATGATAGGCCTCGCACTGACTGATGAGATAGCAAGGCACTCCGCATTGTTGTGTAATACGTACAGATATTATTTAGATTAACTTATGCCTCATTTTGCCTCTGAAAAGAGAGCGAACACATCCGTCAAAAAGTTGCCGGATGTAAGACAGGCCGCTGTTTCCGCAGATGAGTTATTAAGCAGCCTCGGGCAAGGTTCATTTAGTCTTTTCTGCTATATTTTTAAAAAGCCGAAAGCGGGGGAAAAAAGGTATAAATTTAGTGGCGGAAAAATGACTGGAAGCTGCTGCTTTAGTTAAAAGGCAATTTCGAGTTCCTCTGTGCTGAAAGCAGGCATGAATTAGAGCGACTGCTCGGCCATTCTAATGCTCAGAGCGGCAGAGAGCTCGCGTAATAACTCTTCCGCCGTTTTCCGCTTGATGTTTAAGATCTCCAATAGCACATCAATCTCAACGCAGCACATGTGCATACACTCCTCAGTAATTGTGTGGTGCCGTCACACACACACAAGCTCAAAGCACACATATGTGTACTCACACTCACAGAGTGCATACACACACACACACACCTATCAACAAACACACGCACACAAAAGCTCAAAACACACATACATATGTGCACATTTACACACACACACACACACACAAAAAGGTTGAAACGCACATACATATACCCACCCAGCATTATGATTCCGGCCACGTCACTGGTGCTGCTTAACAGCTTCATGCGGTTGGGGGGCCGTCTGCCCAACCCGCGTGTGTCAGAGTCTGTGTGCAGTCACATCACTCACACAGTCACACAGTCCAGTCCCCTGCCGTGTGTTTACTGAATAACGCCTAATGAACCACTGTGTGTTTATACAGTGATGTGCTAATTACTCAACACGACCTCTCTCTATGGGTGTATGAAATCTATCTATAAATGCAGGGAATGTCTGTCTATGTGTGTGTAAAATCTATCTATAAATGCAAGGAATGTCTGTCTGTGTGTGTGTGAAATCTATCTATAAATGCAAGAAATGTCTGTGTGTGTGTGAAATCTGTCTATAAATGCAAGGAATGTCTGTGTGTGTTTGAAATCTATCTATAAATGCAAGGAATGTCTGTGTATGTGTGTGAAATCTGTCTATAAATGCAAGGAATGTCTGTGTGTTTGTCTGTCACTCTTGAAGCATTCGTTCCACTGTGCTCAAATTTGGTAGGTGTCTTGCTAATGGCACAAGTGAGTGCAGTGGCATGTTTCATGTTGTTACAACAAAAAGTGATACAAATATATCTCTAAAACAACCTTTAATTGCCTTTTGTCTGTGTCACTGTGGGCACTGTAGTCACTCCCCCCTCTCACACAAGATGGCTGCATCAGTGGCCTCTGCAGCTAGTCTCATAACTACAGGAACAAGATGCACTAGTATCATAACTACAGGAACAACATGCACTAGTCTCATAACTACAGGAACAAGATGCACCAGTCTCATAGCTACAGGAACAACATGCAGCTAGTCTCATAACTACAGGAACAAGATGCACTAGTCTCATAACTACAGGAACAAGATGCACTAGTCTCATAGCTACAGGAACAACATGCACTAGTCTCATAACTACAGGAACAAGATGCACCAGTCTCATAGCTACAGGAACAAGATGCACCAGTCTCATAGCTACAGGAACAAGATGCACTAGTCTCATAACTACAGGAACAACATGCACTAGTCTCATAACTACAGGAACAAGATGCACCAGTCTCATAGCTACAGGAACAACATGCAGCTAGTCTCATAACTACAGGAACAAGATGCACTAGTCTCATAACTACAGGAACAAGATGCACTAGTCTCATAGCTACAGGAACAACATGCACTAGTCTCATAACTACAGGAACAGGATGCACCAGTCTCATAGCTACAGGAACAAGATGCACTAGTTTCATAACTACAGGAACAACATGCACTAGTCTCATAGCTACAGGAACAAGAGGCACTAGTCTCATAGCTACAGGAACAAGATGCACTAGTCTCATAGCTACAGGAACAAGATGCACTAGTCTCATAGCTACAGGAACAAGATGCACTAGTCTCATAGCTACAGGAACAAGAGGCACTAGTCTCATAGCTACAGGAACAAGATGCACTAGTCTCATAACTACAGGAACAAGATGCACTAGTCTCATAGCTACAGGAACAAGATGCACTAGTCTCATAACTACAGGAACAAGATGCACTAGTCTTATAGCTACAGGAACAAGATGCACTAGTCTCATAACTACAGGAACAAGATGCACTAGTCTTATAGCTACAGGAACAAGATGCACTAGTCTCATAGCTACAGGAACAAGATGCCTGAGGACGAGCCAGTAGGGTTCCAAATGTTGCAACATTAGATCTATGTGAGATTTGTCCATGTAGATTCTCATTCATCCATGTCATGGTAGTCAATGGAGCTGACTGAATGAATTCAAGCTTCAAGTCCAGTTGCTTGCAACTTAGCTCCTTTGACCTCTATGTGAGATTAAGTAGTGTGCGGCCATATTGTTCCTTTAGTTGTGTTTAGCCTTTTTGCCTTGTACCTCGCCAGTGGGGATGTGCAACTAGTACAGAGCCCGCTGATGCAGCCATGTTGTGTGAGAGGGGGTGTGGCTGTGTTTCCCAGAGTGAGGAAATTGAAGCTTGCTTTATCAGTAGATTTGGCATTTTTTGTCCTAACAATATCATGCCATTAGCAAGACACCTACCAAATTTAAGCTCAGTGGAACGAATAGTTTGAGTGTTGTGCATAGAAACACAAAGAGTGATACACGCACAGACAGATGCTCCTTGCATTTATAGATAGATATAAAAATGCTATAGAAAATTAGTTCCTGTCGTGTCCCTGTTGTGAAAAAGCAGTGTCATAAAAAGTCTTGTAAGGCTGTAAGATACACCCCTCGGCACAGAATTGGACACTCTTTCTCGAATAGCCTACATGTTCCTGTTGATGGGTATATGAAATTTTATACAATATAAAAATGCCATGGGAAATTTATGTGTGTGTGTACTATAGGCGTGATCTAATATAGACCTTTTACAACCTTGTGATTTTCCACTCTCAGAGCTAAACTGAACATTCTTTCTCGAGTACAAGGCCTCTACAGCTGAAGAATT
>CM050201.1:27100092-27117592 GCA_027475355.1 Coilia nasus
CCTGTCTTTTATATAGGTCTATTAATTATTTGTTTGTGTCTCTTTCTTTCTTTCTTTCTTTCTTTCTTTCTTTCTTTCTTTCTTACTTTCTTTCTTTCTTTCTTTCTTTCTTTCTTTCTTTCTTTCTGTTTTTCTTGTGGGGTTTCAGGCGAATGCTTGCCACACTGTAGAGCTACAGGCTGTAATTTGGCTAATTGTCTCTAATGAACTGAAATTAGCGGCCTTAATTGAAAGGCAAACAGCAGCGAGGGCTCTACAGAGAACCCTACACACACACGCACACTCGTACACACACACACACACACACACACACACACACACACACACACACCCTGCTCACCCAAGGCTCCCCAGAGAACCCCACTATAGCCTCAGTGCTGTCGCCAAACTCCCCGCTTGGAACGTAAACAGAGCCGGCTAATGAAGTGTGTGTTTGTGTGTATAAGTGTGTGTCTCTATATGCCTGTGTGTGCGAGTGTGCATTTGTGTGTTTGTGAGTGTGTGTGTGTGTTTTTGCATGTTTGTGTGTGTGTGCCCATCCGTTCATGTGTGTCAGTGTTTGGGTGTGTCTTTCAATGTTTATTTTTATGTGTGTGTATATGTGGGTGTCTGTCTTCCTCTGTGAGTGTGTGTGTGTGTGTGTGTGTGTGTGTGTAATTCACCGAGAGGTGGGTGGGGAAAAGATAAATTTGGCACTGTGTTTAATAGCCACTTCACAGCGTCAAAGTCACGTTGCCGTATTTGAACAGTGTACTCAGCACACCAGAGGCTGTGCTGAAGCGTTTCATGCCCCTGCCAGTGTCAGCTTGGCCCAGTGTACCCAGCCCACTAAGCCCCGCACTCCTGCAGTGTTTACTTCCTGTTCACTTCCTGATTACTGCCAAGCTGCCCTACAAAGCCAGAAGGCAGTAACTACATATTTTTTCAGAACTGAGTTCACACTGGAAATTTACTTTACAACACCTCCTTTGTCTTGTGACTGAATGTCTTGCTTCTTTTTATTAAGACAGTATATTAAAGCATTACCGCTATTATACCTACAACATGTTTGACTGGACAGTATGACAACTTCCAAGGCATTTTTCTCAGTTTTAATGTTTGTGTAGTTACTGCAGTTTGCCTTTGTAGGGCAGCACAGAGAGCATGTCAAAATGTGTTAATGCCCTTTGATGCTATAAGGTCTGATGTGAGTTCTAGAGCCTTCTTTTCCTAACCTGAAATTTGGATTTTAGTAAATTTGTCCTGTAGGATGATAGTCAGAATTTGAAATTTAAATGTCAGAAATTTAAGACGAGCAGTTTATTCTCAGCTCAGCTACTTTGAGGTTGTCTTAGGTTTGCAGGCACGAACAAAGACAACTCACACAGTCACACAGAGCCAGCACCCTTAACAGTAACATAAACAGACATGCTGGCATGTGGGTTTGCCCTTCTTCTTAGGTGCTTCTTGCCTCCATCTCATGTTCAAGGTTATGAAGGTTATGAGTCCAGAGCACGACAGCTCTCGTGCAATGCAGGCCGCACTCACACACACACACGCACACACACACACACACGCACACACACACACACACACACGCACACACACAAACAGACAGAGACACACCCACATGGATACACAAACACACACAGAGATGTACAGTTGTGCTCATAAGCTTACATACCCTTGCAGAATTGATGATTTCTTAACCATTTTTCATAGGATGTAAATGATAACAAAAACTTTTTTTTCACTCATAGTTAGTGGTTGGCTGAAGCCATTTATAGTCAAACACCTGTGTTTACTTTATTTAAATCATAATGATATCAGAAACTACCCAAATGAATCTCTGAAATATGGTTAAGAAATCATCTATTCTGCAAGGGCATGTGAACTTACGAGCACAAATGTACGCACAGACACACACACACACAGACACACAGACAGACAGACAGACATACACACCTACCCACACACACACACAGTTCACGCATATATATGTCCAGCCTCCAGTCTGACGTGTGACCTTTGACCCCTGTGCTGTGCTGTGCAGCGGAGGAGAGGCGGTACGAGGTGAAGAGGCGGCGGGTGATGAGGGGGGGGTCGGTGCCCCACTACGCCGCCCTGGAGCCGCAGGGCAGGGGCGTCATGGTGGCCGCCGAGAGGCCCTTCAGGTTCACTGAGGTCGACTCCGTGCCCATCCAGGAGCCGCCAGCCGAACCCATGGACACCGATAACACAGGTGAACCAAAGGACACACATACAAAACACACACACACACACGGGGTACGAGTGTACACACACACACACGGGGTACGAGCGTACACACACACACACAGGTGAATCAACGTACACACACACACACACACATACACACACGCGCACACACACACACAGGTGAATCAACGTACACACACACACACACACATACACACACGCACACACACACGCACAGGTGAACCAATGTACACACACACACACACACACAGGTGAACCAATGTAAACACAAACACACACACACACAGTATGGACAGTTGTCTCTGGCTGTTGTTTAGCATGGCAACTTCCGCACAACACAGGTCACACACACAATGCTATCGGCTCTGTCGCTCACTGTTGCTGCTGTTTGTGTTCATAATGTTCACAGTCATGTTTTTTTTTATTGACCAAGGTGGATGGCAGAATATTTTCTTCTTAGCTTTGAAAATTATTCCACTCACAGAATTTTATTTCTGTTTTTATTTGCTGCACAAATCTCATAGGTCTCTCCAACATGATATTAAAACATGCCAGTAAAAATCAAAGCACCTTAGCTTCACAACAATGCTAAACGTCAAATAATATAGGACCTGGAAATATTAAAACAATAACATGAAAGACAAAGATTGTTAATATTCAGGAATTGGAAATGATAGACAAGCAAAAACAAATGATGCGTTTAAAGTTGTTGGCAGGAGGAGAGGACGGAGAACAACCTTAAATAACTGACGTGGATGCATTCATAAATCCTCTCCGCCACTTAAAATAGGAGCGTGCTCTGTAGCTAGGAAAAACAGAGCAGGCCATTCTATTCTATGTAGGTTGCTGTATAGATCAAAATAGATGTGACACAAACAGCCGTGTTGGCATTGAAGGTTATTTTGAATTCAAGAGCTTATGTGTCCATACATGCACAGACTGAAATGCCAGTCCAGCTATAGAAATTCAGAACAATTGCATGAGAACACACGGGCACACACACACACACACACACACACACACACACAGCGGTACACACGCACACGGCCATACACACACACACACACACGGGGGCCATACACACACACACACACACACAGCGATACACACACACACACTCACATCATATATGTTCATCACGTAGAATATTGATTGTTCAGAGTGCTACCTCTGCACCCAAGCACTCAGTGCGTCTATGATTACCACACACTGCCATCACACGCGAGATAACCCACACTTACACACACTTACACACACTTACACTTACATTACAAAAGGCACATAGACGCATGTAAATCAATACGGCATGTGTGACAATGAGGCTGTGAGGCAGGCCCAGTGCTGGACCTGAGGCTGTGTGTGTGTGTGTGTGTGTGTGTGTGTGTGTGTGTTTGATGAGGGCAGAGCATTATGGCTTTTCTAATCTATCACAGAAGGTCTTTCAGGAGAGAAGGGCTAGATTGGATTGGAGGTTATTGGAGCGGTGGAACAGGCTGTTGCAGAAAGCTGAACTTGTGCCAGATCTGGACTCACACACACACGCACACACACACACACACACGCACAAGCACACATACAGCCATACACGTACACAAACACATGCACACACTGCCATACACACACAGCCATATACACAGACAGTCATATATACACACACACAAACAAACACATACATGTACAAAGACATATATACAGGCACACACACACACACACACACACACACACATACACACTGCTCACCTTAGTGCGATGTCTCTCCTCTTTGTCGCACACACACACACACACACACACACAGCCATATATACAGACACACACACACACTGCTCACCTCTGTGTGTGCGCGAGAGAGGAGAGACATCTCACTAACACACACACTTTGTGTCAGTGTTGCTGAATACCTGTGTTGCATTAGGCAGTGGGGATAGAGATGGAGAAGTGGTGCAGGGAGGCTTAATGCTCTCCTGTGGTAATGCAATGGCAAGTCTGGCCACAGCCTCCATCCGTGTTTTTAAGTTCTCTTAGACGTTCATTTACTCCTTTTTTTTTTTTGCTTTTTTTTTCTAAAGTGCAAGTCTGGCTACAGCCTCCATCCGTGTTTGTAAGTTCTGTTAGACGTTCATTTACTCTTCTTTTTGCAGTTTTTTTCTAAAGTGCAAGTATGGTCTTCAATTTTCTTTCCACTCTCACTTCAGTCCCAATTTACAGCCTCTTTTGTCTTGCTCTCTCTCTCTTTCTCTCTCGCTATCTTTCTCTCTCGCTCTCTTTCTCTCTCACTCCCACTCTCCCTTTCTCTCTCTCTCTCTCTCCCTTTTTTGCCCTCTGTTTCTCTCTTTCTCCCTGTCACTCTGTCTCTGTCTTTCTCTCTCTCTCTCTCTCTCTCTCTGTCTCTCCTTTTCTTGCCCTCTCTGTCGCTTGCTCCTTCCATCCTCTCTCTCTCTTCTCTCTCTTTACTCTTGTTCAGTCAGTGTTGTTCTAGTTATACCTCTCTCTTTCCTAATCTCTCTCTCTCTCTCTATCTCTCTCTCTCACTCTCACTCTCTCTATCTCTCTGTCTCTTATTTCCTCTGTCTTCACTTTTTTTTCTTACTCTCTTCCTTCCTCCCTCCCTCTTTCCCTCCCACCCTTTCTCTCTCTCTTTCTCCCCCCATCCCTTCCTTTCTCCCTCTCTCTCTCTTTCTTCTCTGCCCCCTCCTCACTCTGTTTCCCTCTCTTGTAGCCTCTGCTCACCTTGTAGCCATAGAAACCAGCGGAACAGCAAGAGAAGCACATAGTCTCAATTAGAACACTGCCAACTCCCACACCACCTCTGCCCACTCTCCTCTCCCTCTCCCCTCTCCTCTCCTCTCCTCTCCTCTCCTCTCCTCTCCTCTCCTCTCCTCTCCTCTCCTCTCCTCTCCTCTCCTCTCCTCTCCTCTCCTCTCCTCTCCTCTCTCCCACACCACCTCTGCCCACTCTCCTCTTCTCTCTCTCTCTCCTCTCCTCTCCCTCTCTCCTCTCCTCTCCTCTCCTCTCCTCTCCTCTCTCCCACACCACCTCTGCCCACTCTCCTCTTCTCTCTCTCTCTCCTCTCCTCTCCCTCTCTCCTCTCCTCTCCTCTCCTCTCCTCTCCTCTCTCCCACACCACCTCTGCCCACTCTCCTCTCCTCTCCCTCTCTCCTCTCCTCTCCTCTCCTCTCCCTCTCTCCTCTCCTCTCTCCCACACCACCTCTGCCCACTCTCCTCTCCTCTCCCTCTCTCCTCTCCTCTCCCTCTCTCCTCTCCTCACCTCTCTCCTTTACTCTCCTCCTCCACTCTACTCCCCTCTGTCCTCCCCTCTCTCCCCCCCTCTCTCCTCCACTGTCTCTTCTCCCCTCTCCCCCCCTCTCTCCTCCACTGTCTCTTCTCCCCTCTCCACCCCTCTCTCCTCCACTGTCTCTTCTCCCCTCTCCACCCCTCTCTTCCACTACACTCCCCTCCGCTCTGCTCTCTCCTCTCCTCCCCTTCCTCTCCTCACCTCTCTCCTTTACTCTCTCTCCCCCCCTCTCCTCCCCTCTCCTCCCCTATCCTCCCCTCTCTCCTCCACTGTCTCTTCTCCCCTCTCCACCCCTCTCTTCCACTCCACTCCCCTCTGCTCTCCCCTCTCCCCCCCTTCCTCTCCACCCCTCTCTCCTCCACTGTCTCTTCTCCCCTCTCCACCCCTCTCTTCCACTCCACTCCCCTCTGCTCTCTCCTGAGTGGTTTGTTTATCTGCACTTCCTTCCTGTTTTTAGTGTCTCTCGGGAGGCTGACCTGCGAGACGTTTCCTGTTTTTAGTGTCTCTCGGGAGGCTGACCTGCGAGACGTTTCCTGTTTTTAGTGTCTCTCGGGAGGCTGACCTGCGAGACGTTTCCTGTTTTTAGTGTCTCTTGGGAGGCTGACCTGCGAGACGTTTCCTGTTTTTAGTGTCTCTCGGGAAGCTGACCTGTGAGACGTCCCCATCCTAAGCTGCGGGCAGAGTATGGGACGGCGTTTGGGGAGATTGTATGGGGTGTCTAAAATGTACTTGCTCTCAGACCCTGATTGCAAAGGGGAACACGGCTGGTACAGCCACATCCCCACATCCAACTCTCTTTAAAAAAGCCCACAGGGTGTGTGCAATTATATCCTATTGTCTGCAAGTCCTCCATCTTAGTGCATATTGTTGTGATGTTCCCTATGTTGGCTAATGTAGCTTGCTGTGATATCCTATGTTTGCTAGTCTGCAGGTTGCTGTGATGTCCTATATTGGCTAGTGCAGGTGGTTGTGATGTCCTGTGTTGGTTACTGCAGGTTGCTGTGATGTTACCTATGTTGGTGTAGCGAAGGGGGGGAGACGTCACCCGACCCGGCTTCGAACCCGGGTCTCCGGGGTACCAAACGTGTGCTTTGACCGCAATGCCAAAGATCCAGGCTCCTTGGTGTGGCAGTCAGAGCACACCCACAACCCTAGTGATGGTCACTGCATCACAGTTGGCTAGTGCAACATGCTGTGATGTTCCTTATGTTGCCTATTTGGTTCTGATTCTGCCCCACTTCCTGGTACTGCTTCTCTAGCGGGCCATTGACAAGATTGGGTTCTCATCTGCAGTTTGTTCTGGACTCGGTTTGTCGTTCTCTTTCAGTTTGTCGTCCTCATTTCTCTTTTGCTTGAGCCTATTTCTCTTGACTCTGAGTCATTTTGTTTTTCCTTTCATGCGGTTAATGTCTCTCCATTTAGCATCCATTACCCCATCGTTGCTTTGAGGGGACGGTTTGTTAGAAATACACAATACTCACCTCAAAAGACTCTTATGAATAAGCCCCATTCACTCCGTCTTTCCCCACAATCCCTCTCTGTAATCAGCCCCTATTTTAGTCCGTCTGTTGTCGGCTTTTGTGAAAGACTGCATCCAGACACCTCATAGCCCTTACAGAGAAAACAGAGACAGGAGAAATGAATGCGGCACAAATGCGGCCATGTTTCTTTTCCTCCTAGCAGTGTTTTTCTTCCTCTGAAAAGGGCTGTTATGAGCAACTGCTGTCGTAACAGGGCTCATGTAACCGATGTATTGTACCTGAGAGACAGGAAGTGTGTGTGTGTGTGTGTGTGTGTGTATACATGTATATATAATTCACAAACATCATATGTGAAATCCATGTAATAAGGCAAGCTGAACCAGAAAATAATTTTTATCTCTCCATTGACTCCCATTCATTATTTGTCCAATCTTAGGTCCCATGGGCTATCTATCTATCTATCTATCTATCTATCTATCTATCTATCTATCTATCTATCGATCTATCGATCTATCGATCTATCGATCTATCGATCTATCTATCTATCTATCTATATAATATATATATTTGAATCAGAATTACCAAAGTCTGTTCTCTACCCTTACTGCCAGGCATTCCTGCTCAAATCATTTTTGTAAGCTCATGATTAATAGCTAGAGTATTATTAAATGAATGTGGCTGCAACTAACATCCTCAAACGTTCTTGTTTTGTCTAAACCAAATATACTGAATGAGCGGTCACAGAACAGTAAAGAAATCAGAAAATGCATATATTTATGAAGCTGCAATCAGCGCAGTTTTTTCTTCTTAAACGTTGCTCATCCCAATTAATGTTATTAATAAAAGGATTGTCAATTAATAGCTGACAACTATTGGATCAATTGTTGCATTCCTAGTAAACAGTGGATATATTTCTGTTAATTTTAACACAAAATTTCTACACAAAGACTGGCACATGTGAAGTCGCCTTTACTCCTGTGGTAGTCTACAGTTAAGGGGTTACTGTGCCATGTCCCCTTGGAAACTAAGTGTGACCCCGACTAAGTGTTCTCCCTCAGGATTGCCTGTGTGTGTGTTTGTGTGTGTGTGTGTGTGTGTGTGTGTGTGTGTGTGTGTGTGTGTGTGTGTGTGTGTGTGTGTGTGTGCGTGTGTGCGTGTGTGCGTGAGTGTGTGTGTGTGTGTGTGTGTGTGATTGCCTTGTGCTAAGTGTGATCCCAGCTACTGTATCCTCTCTCAGGATTGCCCGTGTGTGTGTGTGTGGTGTGTGTCTGTGTCTGTGTGTGTCTGTGTCTGTGTGAGTGATTGCCTTGTGCAGACAGTCTCCAGTGGAGGTCTGATCTTCCAGCGATTAGATGGCAACCGGATAAAGGATGCCGGCAGGGTCAGAAATCTCTTGCCCTATGTTTACGTGTGTGTGTGAGGTGCGTGTGTGTGTATGTGAGGTGCGTGCACAGCATTCTATCTGAGGTTTTTGATAATTGGGTAGCATAGGGCTTTGGGAGTTTGTGTTGTTTTATACAGCATCTTTTTATATCGTACACACACACACACACATACACACACACACATACACACACACACATGCATCTCGACATTCTGTTGTTACTTCTAAATGACACAAACTGTTACACATTAAACTATAATGTGTTTACATATCATGTAAACGGCCCCAGCAGCCCCAGTCACTGTAACGGTAGCCGGCTGGTTCAGGTTAACCCTTGTTGAGCATCTGTCTGTACGGCTCCAGTTGGCCATCCCCTCAGCTGCTCTGTCCTGTACAGCTTACATGAGGTTGCGTGAATTGCTGTAGTCAGCGGCCAGTTGTGCGTGTTACACCTGGGAGTAGGGACTAACAGCCTGAACTATTTACTTGATTATAGATAGTGTAGGGGTAGGTGTAATAGCTATAGTGTCTCCCTAAGGTGCTCTTCCTACATGCACAAGTACTTTGTGTTCTTTGTAAATAATGTACCCAAATCAAATGAAGTCAAGTAAAGTAAAATTCAGCATGTCCTGTATTTGTGGCATGCTTTCCGGTATTGTTTTTGTTATCATCATCATCATCATCATCATCATCATCATCATCATCACCTCATGTTTTGTCTATGTTGGAATGGCAGTAGTGTAAAATCCAGCACTGCCCTGCAGAGCCAAAAGGCAGTAACTATATATTTTGTCAAAACAGATTTTAGACTGGAAATTGACTTTATAACATCTATTTTGTATTGTGACTAAATGTCTTGCTTCTTCCTACTAAATGAGTACATAAAAGCATCACCACTATTATACGTACGACATGTTTGGCTGCGCAGTATAACTTTGAAGGCATTTGCTCAGTTTCATTGGTCGTGTAGTTGCTGCACTTTGCCTTTGTAGGGCAGAGCAGATTGCTTGAGTGGTGCAGGTGTTGATTGAGTGGTATTGAAGGTATCTGACAGGCCAATGTGGCATAAGAATCTCCTGGAGGCGTAGCGTAGAGTCTGTGGGAACCGGAGTGCATGCTTGAAAAAACATCGATTTCCATACCGATGGACAGACCACAAAAAGCGGCAGCAAAGAGCATCTAAGCAGAAGCTTAATTGACCTGTTGGTCTGCAATTACCCCAAGGCAGCCAGACCCATCAGTGCTTGACATTCTAGCATGATGAAACTTGTGTGTGCGTGCGTGTGCCTAGATGTCAGTAGATGCTTGTGAAGACCTGTGTTTCTAAATGCACCAAACTGCATTCTCTGTGCAGAATGGTAGCACTGTTAAAACTGTATTTTTTTTTTTTTTATTAATTGTCTATCCTGTGTTGTAAAAAAAAGATTTCATCAGTTTTAATGGGTGGAATATTTAATCACCCATTTACCTAGGTACATTTAAAAAAGACTTAATTAATAGGCCTAATTAACATTTCAGTCATATACTTTTAATACTGTCTGTTTTCCATTTGATATGCATTGAGATTAACATTCTGTGGTGCGTGCTTAATGACGGGCTGTAATTGAATTGAATGAGTTTGGTTAATAATAGCGCACACTGTGCAGGCATCACAGATGGCACTCACAGAATAATGGATGGCAGTGCAGGGAGTCGTGATCCCAACTTTGCATAGAAAAACAGAAGAAAATTGAGACACAAGAAGTTACAATTAAAAAGCCTTTATTAATTACTGGCTGTGGCTTTTTAATTGTAACATTCAGGAGGGCCTCAAATTCCTTCTGTATTTATATGCAAAAAATATGCATTTTATATCCTTCTGTGTCTGTACCAACAAGTGGAGGCCCATTTTTGATGAGCACCCTTTGACTTTTTTTTTTTTTTTTTGACTATTTCTGACCCAGTGACAGTTTCTCCCCTTTTTTTGTTTTACATATTTGCGTATCCATATTAAACCTCTCCTACAATATTGCTGGCAGGCATGTTAGAGTGTTAAAAATGCTTATTTAAGCAAAAGACAACCATCGCCACAGCACTCAACATCAATATTATGTGATGAGACTTGTGCTTTCAGCAATCCTCCGTAGGCAAAAATAGACATTGTCGTCCCTTTGTTTATCACATAGGTTGTCCTCTGACATTTGAGAAAAGAAATTTAGTTTTTTGATATAGAAGAATGTGCATGAGAAAACTACACATTTATCAAGAGACAATGTTTAAATGTTATTTGGAGATAGTGGCTACATTGTCCTTTCTTCTCTGTAGGTCTGCCTGTCTTTTGCTAGGTTCGCATTGGTGCTTTCCAAAGAGATACACGAATCATGTGTTTTGATTTATGCCCTTGTGTCTTCATAATAATCATTACACTTAATTGGGCACCAGAGGGCAAAATGATGGTCAAGTTCAAATTGCTTTCTATAAATAATGTAATTAGCGGCACTCAATCACAACATCAGAATTCATCCCCATCTGTATGAAGGTCAGGTATTTGACCTTGTCGATGACTGTCACTGAATGCCTCATGACCTGCCAATGACAAGTGGACTAGCATTCTTTTAGAGGAGGAGGACTGGATGTGAAGCGCGCACACACACACACACACGCACACACTGTGGGAGACATTTAAAATGAAAACAAAGGTGTACACACACAGACACATGAAAGATGGACCGTTCCGAATTTGCCTTTCGCCTCTCAGTTCAGTGAAGTGCATGAATGAAGCTACCATGTGGTACGGTGATGTTCGGACGAGATTGTCCGAAAACGTCACTATTTCAAGTCCAGAATGCTTTGCTTTAAGTTAGCCATTACGTCAGCCAGTTGTTTCAAACAAGCCCAGTGTTTCACAGCCCATCTACCTCTGGCAGTAACTGAAGTCTCACACTGATGATGTCACACCACTGCTAGTATTTGATAAAGGTTTCAGAGCCCATCTACTGTAGAAATATCACACTGATGATGTCACACCAGTCTCTTTACTTTAGAAGTCTCACACTGATGATGTCACACCACCGCTTGTGTGACCCGTGGGGCGGGGGTGCTGTAGACCCACATTACGCTACACAATCACCAGGGAGCAGACTAGACCAAATCAATTGCCAGACAACAATTGCAGTTTAAAACACACTTTATTAAATACATTTAAAAACTAAAAAAGGTCCATTAGTCCAAGGCCACTCGTCCACAACAAGCCAGTCCAGTCCAACAGTTGCCCCCCCTCTCTGAAGGAAGAGCCGGCCAGCAACACGGCGGCTAGGAGAAGTCCTACTCCAGCGGTGTCCTGCACACTAGCCGTCTACTGGGAGCTGGGAGAGAGAGACAGAAGCTACTCAGATGAGCGGGGGGGGGTGTACACTTCCAAACCCCGTTATGGGCACTTAACACAGCAACACACTGCATACAATGTAAGGTGATCACTACAAATAATCCACACAGCACAGGGTAGGTCCAGAGCGTCACAGCAGAGCAGAAAAAGGCAGGGAGTGCAGGGAAGAAACGGGGTTTGAATACCCTCATAGCACACACCAGTCAAACAAAATGCCCTGTATTTTAGTCACCCTGTGACACTTGTTTCTGGTAAATGTTTCGGAGCCCATCTACTTTAAAAGTCTCACACTGATGATGTCACACCAGCCTATCTACTTTAGAAGTCTCACACTGATGATGTTAACCCACCACTTGTTTCTGCTAAATGTTTCAGAGCCCATGTACTTCTGGCAGCAGACGGAGGCAGATGTGACGGTGTACGTGCGACTGCCCGAGGGGGTGACCAAAGACGCGGTGTGCTTCCGCCTGAAGTCGGATCGCTTGAGTGTGGGGGTGCAGGGCTCCGAACCCCTGTTGGAGGGAACTCTCCATGCCGCTGTCGACACCGACGGCAGCACCTGGACCCTCGAAGACAACAAGAGGTCAGAACTCCTGAGCTTGGACACTTAACATGTCACATGTCAATATGGTAGCATGTCACATGTCAGTATGGTAATGTGTCACGTGCCAGTATGGTAACATGTCACATGTCAATATGGTAACATGTCAGTATGGCAACGTGTCACATGTCAGTATGGCAACGTGTCACATGTCAATATGGTAATGTGTCATATGTCAGTATGGTAACGTGTCACATGCCAATATGGTGACGTGTCACATGTCAATATGGTAACATGTCACCCATAGACCAAAGTCTATCAAAGTAATTGTCATGGCTGCCCCCTGCTCACGTGTGTGATGGGTTAAATGCGTCAATTTCGTTGTACACTGTGTGCTGTGTCGTGTAATCACAATTACAAACAGGTGCTGCTTGTTTGTTTGTTATAACGTGTGTGTATATATTTTGTTTATGCTGCAATAATAATGCAGAACTTCTCACAGCAAGCTGACTGTTGTGCAGGGGGTACTTCATTCAGTTTCTCCCTAGGGGGAAGCAGTTAAAAGTTTTTGGAAGCAGCAAGTATATTTGTTGCCTGTGTGAAAAATAGTCTGCTATAAATTCTGTGGTTCAATAATGTAGTTGCAAAGCAACAGCTTCTGTTCTTCTGCCAAACCCCATAGCAACAGCCTGTTTTACAGAGCAACAACAACACTGCCCTACAAAGCCAAAAGGCAGTAACTACAGATTTTGTCAAAACTAGACTAGAGTCTAGACTAGAAATTGACTTAATAACACCTAATTATTCTTGTGACTCACTCTCTTGCCTTTTTTCTGCTAGGAACGTACATAAAAGCATCACCACTAGTATACCTACAACATGTCTGACTGGGCAGTATGACAACTTTAAAGACATTTTTCACAGTTTTAATGTTCTCGTAGTTACTGCACTTTGCTTTTGTAGGACAGAACACCCCTCTAAATGTTTCATAACCCATTCATGTCAGTGGAGCTTTCTGCAGCACATTGATAAGCTGTGTAGTCATCTGTGGTCGTTTGTGTTAAAGATGAGGAAGCAAGTGAATATGTATTAAAACCCTTAAGGTCTTTTTTTGCTACAGTAAGTCTTTCTTAACTATAACTCTTGACGTAACTGTAACTTAACCCAGTAATTTTCAACTGAAGTTCCTAAACATTTACCATTGCCGTGTGGTCCTGTTTGTTGACTGCATTGTTATTGTTGACTATATCTGTTTATTTTTAGATAATGAACAAGCAGCCGGGTCAGAGTATATTATCTTACAATTAGCATACCGATTAGGATTACCTACACACACACACACACACAAACACATGCACACACAAAAGATCATATTATGCATCAGCCCATTATATGCACACGACCCTTTAAATGAAACAAACAGGACAAAAAAATAACACATCCTCCCACAGCCCTTCTTCATCTCTGCGCACACATACACACACACACACACACACACACACACACACACACACACACACAAGGCAGTATTATGCATCAGCCTATTATGTACATAGGGCTCTTTAAAAAAAAAGGACAGGAGAAAAAAAACACATCCTCCTCACAGGCTCTTAATCATCTGCACACACACACACACACACACACACACACACACACACACACACACACACACACACACACACACCCTTGTCCATCTCCGTACACACATGCGCACACACACACACACACACCCTTGTTCATCTCTATACACACACACACACACACTTTTGTTCACACGCGCACACACACACACACACACACTCTTGTTCACACACACACACACACACACACACACACACACACACACACACACACACACTCACACACTCACACGCACACACACCCTTGTTCATCTCTATACACACACACACACACACTCTTGTTCACACGCGCACACACACACACACACACACACACACACACTCACACGCACACACACCCTTGTTCATCTCTATACACACACACACACACACACACTCACACACACACACACACACACACACACACACAAACTCACACACTTGTTCATCTCCATGCACACACACACTCTTGTTCACATACACACACACACACACACACACACACACACTCACACACTTGTTCATCTCCGTACACACACACACACACACACTCACACACTTGTTCATCTCCGTACACACACACACTTGTTCATCTCTACACACACACACTCTCTTGTTCATGTCATGTAGATTGTCCTGAGGATGGCAGAGCCCTTTTGTCTCCGGCCTCCCACTCTCTCTTCAGGCTCACAGCCGCCGCTCCTTGTGATACGATACCCATGAGCCTTTGCGACTGAGCCGCCCAGCCTCTAACCCCCCTTTCACACTGTAGCGTCAACGCCACGCTTCACAACGTTCTACCATTCATTTTCAACGAGAGGCGTGCAACGCCTCTCAAAGCATCTTGGGATCGCGTGAGCGTCGCGTTCATCAGTGGCGTCGCGTCAAGAAGTTGAGCTGAGCTGAACTTCTTGACGCGACGCTAAGGCGGTCAACCAATCAAAGACGGGCATGGGGGCGCAGCGGGAGAAACCTCCGTTGGCTCTCTGTTTACATCGATAATTGAATACGCCCACCGGAAGCGTCCTATTCAACACAGGCAGAACGTTTTGCAGCGCGTCTTTGACGCTACAATGTGAAAGGGGGGTAAGACAACACAGTCACGCATGAAGAGACCTCTCCCCGCCACAGCACGTGTAAACAGCAACACATCAACACACAACACAAGAGTGTGTATGTGTGTGTGCGTTTGTTTATGTTCCATTTGCATTTAAAAGGTTCCGGGTGTGTGATTATGATGCAGATTATCACGCTGAAAGCGGAGGGGTGTTTTGATTTTCCTGCGTGACATACAGATGGATTAGGGAGCAGAAGTGAAGTTAATTAAGTTCGCCAGCGCAGCAGCAGCATTCATCTGCATTTTTCTCATCTGTGAGATATGGAACAGCACTGCAGTGGAACAGAATAGACTCCAGGCCAACTCAAGTGTGTGTGTGTGTGTGTGTGTGTGTGTGTGTGTGTGTGTGTGTGTGTGTGTGTGTGTGTGTGTGTGTGTGTGTGTGTGTGTGTGTGTGTGTGTTCTAAAATAGACTCCAGGCCAACTCAAGTGTGAGAGATTTACGATCCCGTGTCTCCTATCACCTATCTGTCTCTCTATCACATGGCCCTCATAGGTGATGAACAAGGGTGTGTGTGTGTGTGTGTGTGTGTGTGTTCTAAAATAGACTCCAGGCCAACTCAAGTGTGAGAGATTTACGATCCCGTGTTGCCTTCTCCTATCATCTATCGGTCTCTCTGTCACATGGCCCTCATAGGTGAAGAACAAGGGTGTGTGTGTGTGTGTGTGTGTGTGTGTGTGTATGTGTGTGTGTGTGTGTGTGTGTGTTGTAAAATAGACTCCAGGCCAACTCAAGTGTGAGAGATGTGCGTTTACCTGTCTGTGTGTGTGTGTGTATGTGTGTGTGTGTAGTCTGGAGATCTCCCTGCAGAAGCGTGAGGAAGGCCCCCTATGGCCTGAGCTGGTGTTGGGGGACAGGAGGGGGGAGTATGTGTGTGTGTATTTACCTGTGTGTGTGTGTCTTTACCTGTGTGTGTGTGCGTGTGTGTATGTGTGTGTGTGTAGTCTGGAGATCTCCCTGCAGAAGCGTGAGGAAGGTGCCCTATGGCCTGAGCTGGTGTTGGGGGACAGGAGGGGGGAGTATGTGTGTGTGTGTGTGTATTTACCTGTGTGTGTGTGTATTTACCTGTGTGTGTGTGTGTGTGTGTGTGTGTGTGTGTGTAGTCTGGAGATCTCCCTGCAGAAGCGTGAGGAAGGCCCCCTATGGCCTGAGCTGGTGTTGGGGGACAGGAGGGGGGAGTATGTGGTCAGCGAGGAGCAGGCGGCCCTCATCCAGCAGAGACTGGCACACCTGACCACAGACGCACAGGTGGGTACTGTACCATGCCACACCTCACCTGTCTGTGTGTTCATACCTACCTGTCTGTCTGTCTCTGTGTCTGTCTGCCCCTACCCGTCTCTCCTTCTGTCTACCTGTCTGTCTGTCTACCTGTGTGTTACGCCACAAACGCACAGGTTGGTACTGTACTACACCACGCCTCACCTGTCTGTGCGTCCATATCTGTCTACCTGTCTGCCCCTACCTGTCTCTCCTTCTGTCTACGTGTCTGTCTGTCTGCCTGTGTCTTACGGCACAGATGCACAGGTGGGTACCGTACCACGCCACACCTCACCTGTCTGTGCGTCCATACCTGTCTACCTGTCTGCCCCTACCTGTCTGCCCCTACCTGTCGATCTGTCTGTCTGTCTGCCCTTACCTGTCTCTCCTTCTGTCTACCTGTCTGTCTGTATACCTGTGTCTTGTGTCACAGTCACACAGGTGGGTACCGTACCACACTACCCTTCACCTGTCTGTGTGTCCATACCTGTCTACCTGTCTGCCCCTACCTGTCGATCTGTCTGTCTGTCTGCTCCTACCTGTCTCTCCTTCTGTCTACCTGTCTGTCTGTATACCTGTGTCTTGTGTCACAGTCACACAGGTGGGTACCGTACCACACTACCCTTCACCTGTCTGTGCGTCCACACCTGTCTACCTGTCTGTCTCTCTCTCTTCCCCTACCTGTGTCTCTTTGTGTCTACCTGTCTGTCTGTCTACCTGTCTGTCTCCACAGGCAGCCAGGTGGGCACCACACCAGTAACACTCTTCATCACACCAGAAACACTCTTCATCACACCAGTAACACTCTTCATCACACCAGTAACACTCTTCATCACACCAGTAACACTCTTCATCACACCAGTAACACTCTTCATCACACCAGGGCATAAGTGATCCAGTGCAGGCAGTAACACTAAAACACTACCCTAGATTCACATGCTAAACCATTGCTTCTCAAATAGTGGGGCAGGCCCCCCTGGGGGGGCACGGTGCGATGCCAGGGGGGGCGCGTGTGACTTTTTTTGCTGTACCATAAAGGTGCACATTGACCACAGTACAGACTAAAAAAACATGTTAATAAAGTTATTCTTTGTTCTTAACTTGATCTATATTTCTTTTTTGTTTTCCTTAATGTCAGTAAGGATACAGTGTTATGCAGATGTGCATACTGCAGAAAATGATACTATTACAGTTACGGTGGAGATTAGGGGTGGGGGCGCGAAATGT
>CM050201.1:27122592-27140092 GCA_027475355.1 Coilia nasus
TTCACAAGAAATACTTGTACATTAGTTCGTTTGCATTGTGGTGTAGTTTGAAGTGCAATGCAATTTCTAAATAACACCAATACAGCAATAATAATAATAATAATATTAACATTTAAGTATAAAGAACTTTTCACAAGAAATACTTTACAGTACATTAGTTGATTTGCATTGTGGTGTAGTTTGCAGTGCGATGCAGTGACTAAAGGTCTCTCTACTGAAGCCCACCTGTCCCCCCTATCCATCATTGATCCCTGCCCCCAGTACATGTGCCGTGTAATTACAGTAAGATTACAGTACGCCTGATTAACCAGCTAATCAGGTGTGTGCGGCGCTTTAGGACGGGCGGGAGTAGTGAGTTCAGTTGAGGAAACGCAGAAAACATGGAGGTCCGTTGGCCCTGTTTCATGTGCTTGGATAAGTGAGAAATCTATATATAGGGTATATTGAAAGGTTACTCCAGAGTGTGTGAGTGAATCTGTGCAGTCTCTCATGATTATGTGTGTGCGCACTGTGTGTGTATGTGTTCCTAATAGTGTATGTAGGCACTATTATATATCTGTCTTGTCCATACTGTATTCTAACAGTTGCATGTATCACCAGTTGTTCCCGGTGAAACGTCTCGTCTCACTATGTACTGTGTATATGGCTGAAACGACAATAAAAAGCTACTTGACTGACTTCACTTGACTATATTATACAGAGTATAATGCTGTTATAGGCTATTTTGGTTGCAAATGCAAAATGTGTCTTGCTCAAAACTCATCCCAGTTGACGTGGTGTTGCTACCAGCACACAGTTTGAACTTATTATCTGTAAATAGATCCAGAACATCTCAAACTCCAGAGTGTTCCTTTACGTCGGAGTAAGGAGTAAGTGTTCTACTACAACAGCTGTATAGCTGTGTTTTGCTAAGAAAATAAAGCCATATGTGTCTTCTGTTAGGAGATTTACTCCAACTCAGTCTAAGGTAACTTCCCACCAAATCATAACACCATCAAACGGACCCTGTGAACAGGACAGAGCTTCATCTGTCATGCTAGAGATGTTTAAGCTAAAGTGAAAGTGATTCCTATTTGCTATTGTGATCACAATGCACACCACAGCACTCTGTACACACAGCAAAGTTCAACCTCTGCATTTAACCCATCACACGTGTGAGCAGGGGGCAGGGCAGGGCATGACAACAGCAGTGTGAAGGGACGGTGCCATGCTCAGGACACCTTAGTCATGGGGGAGGATGGAGGAGAGCGCTGGTCAGTCACTAACCCCCACCCACCTGTCAGAGTGGGAAATTGAACCTGTGACCCTTTGGCTGCAAGTCCTTAACTGCTAGCCCATAACTGCCCCACTGCTAGCCCATATCTGCCCCACCGCTAGCACATAACTGCCCCAATACTAGCACATAACTGCCCCACCGCTTGCACATAACTGCCCCACTGCTAGCCCATAACTGCCCCACCGCTAGCAAACTGCTGTCACACTGCTAGCTCATAACTGCCCTTTGCTAGCCCATAACTGCCCCACCGCTAGCACATAACTGCCCCACCGCTAGCACATAACTGCCCCACTGCTAGCCCATAACTGCCCCACTGCTAGCCCATAACTGCCCCACTGCTAGCCCATAACTGCCCGACCGCTAGCACATTACTGTTCCACCGCTAGCTCATAACTGCCCCCTGCTAGCTCATAACTGCCCCCCACTAGCCCATAACTGCCCCACCGCTAGCACATAACTGTCCCACCGCTAGCTCATAACTGCCCCCTGCTAGTCCATGACTGTGCCCTTTTGATTATTTGTGTATGTGTACTGATGCCTTTGAATGTATCCATGAAGAAAAGAAAAATTGTGTCTGGAGGGGACAGCATTGCATTTTTCTAAGTCTGAGTGATATGGTGTTACCTATGTTCAAACAACAGTGGGCTTGTTTGTCGGTGTTTGTTGTGTCAGGTGACAAAAAGCGCTCTGTGGAGGCTGTGAAGATCAGAGAAGGCCTTTCATTGGCTCTGCTCTGTGTTGTTTCCCTGTAGTTGTTTGGTCCTCTGTTGTGTTGTGTGTGTACCATGTGGACATGTGTTTGGATGCAGCTGGGTCTACTCCACACCACCGTAAACCCCTGCCCTCCTCGGGAGGATCAAGAATCTTTGTCGTTGTGGCTTTGATGCAAGGACACATTCGGTACCATGGTCAGGACACCTCAGTCATGTGGGAGGATGGAGGGGTGCACTGGTCATTCACTACCCCCCCACCCACCTGTCTGTGTGGGGAATTGAACCTGTGACCCTTTGGCTGCAGGTCGGACTTCTTAACCGCTAGCCCACGACTGCCCCTGCTAGCCCACAACTGCCCCTGCTAGCCGACAGCTGCCCCTGCTAGCCCACAACTGCGCCCTGTAAATGGGCTGTCGTGATGTTTGTGTATGTGTACTGATGCCTTTAAAAGTATCTATGCTGTAAGAAAAATTGTGTCTGGAGGGGAGGGCGTGAATTTTTTTAAGTCTAAGTGATATGGTGTTACCTAGGTTGTGAGGTTCAAACGAGAATTGGCTTGTTTGTCGTTGTTTGTTGTGTAAGGTGACAAGAAGCGCTCTGTGGAGGCTGTGAAGATCAGATCAGACAGGCCTTTCCTCATCTCTGTGTGGTTTCCCTGTAGTTGGTCCTCTGTTGTGTTGTGTTGTGTTGTGTGTGTGTGTGTGTGTGTGTGTGTGTGTGTGTGTGTGTGTGTGTGTGTCCTTGAACACAGCTGAGTCCATTCCACAGCACAGTAAACCCCTCCCCACCCCCCTTCAGGAGGATCAAGAGTCATTGCCATTGCGGCTTTCATGCCAGAAGAAAGGCAAGCAAGGACATATCTGTACAAAAAACACGAAAGGAGTCGACCCCCCTGAGTTCCCACCTTGTTCTGCCTCCGTGTGTGTGTGTGTGTGTGTGTGTGTGTGTGTGTGTGTGTGGCTGTGTGTGTGTGTGGCTGGGGGTGTTGGAGTTTATTGATGGCCCTTCATGCCTGATGTAGTCATTCTCACTGTGTGGCAGGCAGTCTCCTGCCCGACACACACACACACACACACACACACACACCACACACACACACACAAGCAGTGGGGAGGATGCTGGTCAGCTGTGTAAGAGCATGTCATTGCTTGAGGCAAGAGTCTTAGTCGCTGTCCTCCCCCTTAGTACAGAACACAGCACTTACCACCTCAGGCAGCACTGGCCTTGAGAAAAAACAAAACCTCAAGGCCAGTGCTTTGATTTACTGTCGAAACATTGACAAGATGGTAACAGATGGTCTTATAAAGTAAAAAATATATATATATGAAGCTGTTTAATAGTAAATAAATTACTATTGGTAAGTTTGGAGACTCAGTCAGCATAGTGGTTATAAATCAGGAACAAGGTTTTAAGGAATATCAAATAATAACAGAGAAATATGTTTTAACATTAAAATGTTATATACAAGCTTATTATTACTCAAATCCCTTCATGTTCCAGTTTCAACAGTGTCATGGTAATTTTTCAGCAGTATGACTGCTTGTGCTTCCGGTGGATGGAACGCATTTGGTTGTTGTTGAACGTTTATCCTTTCTCGGATAGTTCTAACATCCTTGCTTTTTACCCATAAACCTCGGCAGTCAGGTCAACTAAGCTCGGTTTCCTGGAAGAAATGTCGGCTTGTTTATTTGTGGGGTTTGCCTCAATCTCTCCTTTGTTTCTCAAGAGCCATTGTGACCTTTTTCGGAAAGCTCTCAAAGAGAGATTGCAAAGCAGCGAGTCAGCGACTGAAGCTTCCTCGCATGATGTTTGTCCCTAAGGGGACACCATCTTCAGCTCAGATGCGGTGGATATCAGATTCTGAGAATACCACCGGCAGTCCCTGAGCGCCTGGGCTGCCGACAGGCAACATACACACACTCAGAAGGGAATGATGAGAGACACATTTGCATACACTCTCCTCTGAAGAAGCAGGTTTGTTGCCAGTGTCTGTTCAAGGCCTCTTGAAAGCCTGATTGAGGCTGTTCCAAAGCAATGATTGGCTGACTCAGTGGTCAGTATTTTCAAACAGTCTAACAGATACTACAAATCAGATGTCAGTTTGCCATAGTATACATTGAACTCGCATTGTAATTTGACATAAACAAATGAGTAATTTGTTCTTGAGTGTAACTTTGGAGGAACATTGCATTTCAATCGGTTGCCTTAGTATCTCATTCCATGTATGGTTCTCCAACATCCTGTGAACAGATGGTAGTTTGCAAGATGCCCATTTTAATATTTCACACTTCATAACTTTTTTTCCACCCTGACACTGTTTTTGTCATGGCCTAATGTCTTAGGAGTTCAACTTGACCTCAGCATAACATGTCAAAGTGCTAGTGTAAAAATTATTAGTTCCATTTCCAAGATGTCAGTCTTTACTTTGGAGCCAGAAGACTGCTGTACTCCAAATCTGTAAAGGTTCAGAGTATGATTAATGTTAATAAATTATGAACTATACCCTTATCCACAATTACAATTCTCAACTTATATTTTTGAATATGCGTTTTGATTCGTCTTCGTAAATTATGAACTGCAAACCCAAAAGTCTATTAGCTCCTTACTTCATTCTGTGAGATTTTTTGACTGTGTGATTCTTCTGGTTCAATCATATATGCATATCAAAGACACATCAAAGCAATCTGAGGTTATTTAACATTCATTTTTATGTTTAGAAATTCATTTTACTTATTATTATTATTATTATTATTTTTTTTTTAGAAATGGCTCTGAGAGTTCATTTCAGGAAATGCCACAGATGCTACCGTCATCATGCTAAAATCATAGGTCGAAGAAAGTACTTCTTCTTATTGTCTTGTTTTTCTGTATTCACATAGTATATCTATCTAGCATTGATCTCTAAACAAGTTGGTATTCAGAGCTGTTGATTGCGCTGTAGATACATTCAGTGGTAATTTTGGGCAGTGTGATTTTCAAAGACTACAAAGCTGTTATCACCAGTGCAATCACAAACAGTACCCCCCCCCCCCACTTAAAGGCTGCCTGGCTTTCTTTCTAAAGTTTTAAAGAGAGAAAAACTCTTGCCAGCGTTTACTGGCGAAGGCAGGAGCCCAACCAGCCGACAGAGGGATCACACACTCCGCTTGACCCTGGCCGGGACTCGGAGAAATAATGAGTGTGAGGGGAGACACTGGCCTGCTGCTGGACCTTTATTTCCAGAGCTGTTTCATTATTGCACCACCACACACACACATACACACACACACTGTCACACACGCACACGCACACACACACACACTGTCACACACGCACACACACGCACACAGACACAGACACACACATTTGAGGGGTTTGTCGAAATTGGCCTGTGTCCACTTAGAAGCAAACTCTACCTCAGTTCACCAGTGAGGGGGTGTAGTGGTGCCACACAGAGGAGGGGAGGTGAAGTAAAGTGCATAGGGGGCTGATTGGTTCCCACAGATAAAGTCCACCTACCTGCCAACACACTGACACACACACATACACAGACACACACATGCACACAGAGACACACACACACACACACACACACACACACACACACACACTACCTCAGTTCACCAGTGAGGGGGTGTGGTGGTGCCACACAGAGGAGGGGAGGTGAAGTGAAGTGCATAGGGGGCTGATTGGTTCCCACAGATAAAGTCCACTTACCTGGCAACACTCACTGACACACACAGACACACACACACACACACACACACACACACACACACACACACACACACACACACACACACACACACACACACACACACTACCTCAGTTCACCAATGAGGGGGTGTAGTGGTGCCACACAGAGGAGGGGAGGTGAAGTGAAGTGCATAGGGGGCTGATTGGTTCCCACAGATAAAGTCCACCTACCTGCCAACACACTGACACACACACATACACAGACACACACATGCACACAGAGACACACACACACACACACACACACTACCTCAGTTCACCAGTGAGGGGGTGTAGTGGTGCCAGACAGAGGAGGGGAGGTGAAGTGAAGTGCATAGGGGGCTGATTGGTTCCCACAGATAAAGTCCATCTACCTGCCAACACACTGACACACACACATACACAGACACACACATGCACACAGAGACACACACACACACACACTACCTCAGTTCACCAGTGAGGGGGTGTAGTGGTGCCAGACAGAGGAGAAGAGGTGAAGTGAAGTGCATAGGGGGCTGATTGGTTCCCACAGATAAAGTCCACTTACCTGGCAACACTCACAATTTTCTGGGGAGACATTCTATTTCTAACCCTTTCCTTTCCCACCGTCATCTTGATTCATAATTCTGCCTGTCCTCTGAAAATAGTCACTAAATGTGAATAGAAAACAACAGAAGAGGCCGCACTTTGCATACCAGACAAGTCTGGTATGCAAAGTGCGGCCTCTTCTGTTGTTTTCATTCGATTTTAGATTTAGGCCAGCACTCTAAAAAACGTTTAGATTACACGTCGAGTGAAGCCTGCTCCTATCTTTGCTTTACTAAATGTGAATAGGCAATACATATTTTTAATGTCTGTGTGGGGAGGTATGGGGTGTCTTTACCCTAGTGCACCATCTATTGTTGTTGTGCTGTCCTGGGGGCCAGTTGTTATGGTGACAGCACGGCAAAACAGTTGTGTTAGGTGAAGTGACGGCCGTCAGGCAAAAATCTCACCCCTCCAGTATGCCCTGGGTAATTGTACTTATTACCTGCGGTGGTCAAACACAAAACAAGTTTGTCAGCCTACGTAAAGAACATGAAGACATTCATAATACCTGACATTAAGTACTCGACATTACATACAATTATGGCGTACTAAATCACTCTTCAATATATATTATTAAATGGCTGCAGGAATAAAGTCAAGGGCCATTATTTATGGAACAATATAAAATGGACATTTAATTCATGTACATACATGTAAGGGTCCTTGTAATGACTATTGTGCACTGTACTTCTCTGTATTTCCTCAACCAGGTAGATTTACTGGTTACTGCCACCTGTTATTTCCTCAACGAGGTAGATTTACTAGTTACTGTCACCTGTGTTATTTCCTCAACCAGGTAGATTTACTAGTTAGTGGCACCTGTTTTATTTCCTCAACCAGGTAGATTTACTGGTTACTGGTTAAGTGGGAGCCCAGCTACTGTTTATATACAGATGGCTAGCTTTCCCGATGCTCATTTAATTCTCACAAGTCGAGATTCCTGCAGTCGCGAGAAGTGTTTACCACTGCCGCCGCTAGGGACAGCATAGGACCACAAAGGTTTACGCTGAAGTAAAGATCACACTTCCGAGGTTGACCCACCCACAGCAAGACTTGCAGTATTTAGTTGACTGTAAAAGTGCTATTATCTCGTAATCCTCACGAGAACCTCACGAGATTCCTTCTGAGAACTGAGAATCGGGAAAGCTAACCATCTGTACATAACATAATAGTGTATCTACATGTAACAACATGTAATATTATGTATACTAATAGCAATACTAACCCTTACCACATGGCTACATAATGTTACATCTTGCTACATACTTTGTTACAGTGTACCTAATTGATGTAACAGGGACCATAAAATAAAGTGTAACCCAGGCTCTCTTGTGCAAAGCACTCTTGCAAAGCAGTTCAGACACCAATTTTCATGTTCACTACCCATGAAGAAAACTATGGCAAACTAAAATAAGACCGTAAATAAAATGCCAATTCTGTTTACTTCATGCTCCAGTGAATTATCTGATTAGATCACTAATAAACAATATTTTAATGTTGGTGGCCATCGCTGTCGTAAGATCTACTGTAGGGGAAAATGGTTATAAACCAGCAGGGAACTGTTTGGACCTGTGAAAAATATCAGTCTTTGCTGTAGATTCACACTAACCTGGGTAAACTCGCCCCTCGTACTTTATTTTATTTCGTGCAGAGGGTCTGGACCGGAGTCTCTTGGGGAGCATTTGGCAAGTCGTAGAACGTACGGTCCAATCAGCGAACAGAGTGTGTGTTCGTTAGCTGTGACGTTGACCTTGTGTGCTACATTTGAATTGTAGTGCGTAGGTAGGCTAATTGCATACGTGACGACCAGGCGTTAGCGATTGGGTAAAGGCAGATGCACTTTTTTTAAACTTCAGCAGAGTCCACACCTCCAGCAAATCGTTTCTGACGGTCTCTGTTCCAGACACTCTGCACAAAATGAAATGAAGTACGAGAGGCAGGTTTACCCAGGCTAGATTCACACAACCTAAAGGTATTACTTTGGTAATGCTGTACTAGGGTAGTCCTGGAGTCTATGGAGACTTCAAAGATGTTTTGTTTAATTAGACGTCAGTCTTCCTAATTGTTCCTTGTATGTCAGCTCAGCCAAACCCTTCTTCACCATATGTTGTTATTAGCAGTTTTTTAACAACAACTTAAATGCTAAAGTGATTTGAAATATGATAGCAATTTGGTTCCAGTCCTTTCCCTAAAAACCCAGGTGTACCCACGAGACACGTGCACCCATACACGTGGACAGACTCGGAAAGTCAAGAGTTGTTACATTAGCTCTGTGTGTGTGAACATGAATGTAATAGCCCTCTCTGTCCACCTGGAGAGGCAGCGGGGGGGGGTGGAAATGTGTAGTGGACAGGTGGTTGCAGTGATGGAGAGGGGGGGGGGGGTGGAAAGGGGGTGGGGGGGGGGTAGGAGGGTGCGGGCGTTAGAGGAGGATTGTTGGGCTGGAGAGCGGACCTTGCGGTGATGGTGGGGGGGGTGAAAAGTGGATGGGTGGTGGTGTAGGGGGGTGGGGGGGTATGGGGTGAGGGGGAGAGGGTAGGAGTGCGGGCGTAGAGGAGGAGTTGCTGGACTGGAGTGTGGACCTTGGGTCTGCTCCATGTGCGGAACTGAACAGGAAGGAGCCTCTGAGGGTGCTTCTGGCGCTACGCTTAATTAACCTGTCACCGCAGAGAGAGAGAGAGAATAAGAGAGAATAAGAGAGAGATGGAGAGTGTGAGAAAGGCAGAGAGCGAGTGAATAAGAGATAGAATAAGATGGAGGGGGAGAGAGTAAAAAAGGCAGACAGAGGATAGAGGGTTAGAGAGAGAGAGATGGATAGAGAGAGAGAGATTGGCAGCGCTTCAGCGAAGCTTCCGGAACCCGCGGTGTGGCTGGGCCGAGGAGCTCCTGCATGGTGAGGGCTAATGATGGCCATAGCCTAGTGGGGGGACGGGAGAAGAGACGCTACTGACGGCCATGGCCTAGTGGGGGGGTTTGGGGGAGGGTGAGGGCTAATGATGGCCATGGCGTAGTGGGGGGGTGGGAGATTGCATCTGACAGCCGTTCAGTGCTCTTATAGCATTTGCACATGGCCATGTGGTCGAGACAGGCTTGAGTTTTATGAAATTAAAGACACGTCATCGTTGATTATAATACTGTTTCTATGCTTGTGGAAAAAAAGGGTAAATAAACTGCTTGTAGAAACATGTCCTACGCAGTCTGTAAATAGGAGATAAAGAAAGTGGTTTGGATTGATTCATACACCATTCCAGTCAGTCAACGGAATCAACGGCAGGCTTCAGAAATAAATGGAGAGATTTGATTGTCAAGAAGTGAGGGGTATATTTGATTGGGTGTTAAACTCAATTCCTAACAGCTTTGAGCTTTGTTAATATTTTTAATCCAAATAGCCTAATTTGTAAATAACATCACCAAAACAGCAGTTGCTTTATTTTGTTCACATTTTGTTGAATATAAAGACATATTTTTTTTTTTTTTTTTATCAAATTGCATGTATTACACATTGCATCACCACAAAAAAAAAAAAAAAATGCTTTGTATTTAGTCCTGCATGTTTCTTCTGAATGTTTCTTCAGGTTTTGTAAGATAATGAGTTCCTCCTAATGGGCACCAGGGCATGAGGCAGCGTAGGAGAAGTGTGTTCCTGCTGTGCATGTGATGAGGATGTCACCCCTAGAGTCACACACACACTACACACCACACACACACACACACACATACACACACACACACACACACACACATGCACACACACACACACACATACACACACACACACCACACACGTGCGTGCACACACACACCACACACGCGCGCACACACATACACCACACACACACACACACACACACACACACACACACACACACACACACACACACACACACACACACACACACACACACACACACACAGTGCTCTACTCACCACACTCTAGCTGTTGTGTGCCATCACAGGCAGACCCATTAAGGCTGTGGTAATGCAGAACCCTGATTAGCAGGGCAGGTTGGAAAGGGGAAAAGGGGGTTCGGTTATAAAGTTATAAAGCCCTGAAGATTTTTTTGTGCCATCTAGTTAGCACCTTCAAACCTGCAACCAAGAGGTGACAAATCTGGCTTCAGCGAGTAGAAGCCACGGTTCATGGAAAATGTGGAAAAGTCATGACATTTTAAGAGCCCATTTTCCAAAAGCCATGGAGTTTACTACATTTATTGAAATTATACAATTTAATTTTGCCAAATAATCATCTTCATTGCATGGCAACACTTTCTATGAAACTTGTATTCACAAGACTCTTTAAGCACATTCATAAAGAGTTTTAATACATTCATAAAGTATTTTAAGTATTCATAACTATTTATGCATACTGTACTCATGACAATACTCCTAAGGGCTCATTTCCACCAAACACTCTGCGTGTACAGCGCGTGCCCGTTTTCTGTCTGTATTCGTTTAGAATGCACGTTAACAGATTAGACCATTTCCACCGCACGCGTGATCTGAGCGCATTCTGTCCCTATGCAAACCTATTGTACACGGATATGCGCTGTACATGCTCAAGTCGGTGGAAATGAGACGTTAGACATTGTAATAGTGTGTCCTAAGCCCTACTTTACCTTCAAGTGACAGTGCATTCTTGGTTGTAAAGCCTTACCTGCCTTACAAGTGCAGTCATAAGTATGTATAAATAGTTATGAATACCAATTTCAACCATTATTAAGCGTTATGAAGGCATTATAACCCTTTATGAATGTGTTTATGTAGTCTTATGAATACAAGCTTCCTAGAAAGTGTTAGCTATAACACTTAAGGAAGCCTTGGAAGGAAGCCAGTTTTTTTTTTTTTGGAATGAAGTCCAGTGGGTTTCTTTTCCCCAGATGTTTGTTCTGTTCTGTGTTGTTGTTTTTGTTTGTCTTGTCTGTTTACTTGTTTATCAGTACTTCCTCTCTGTGTAGCTGCTATGCTGTAAAGCTCTGGAACCAACTTTCAAATCTAGTCTTAGGACCAAACTGTTTTCAGATGCTTTCTGTTAATGATTTCTACTAATTTTATACTTATTTTGTGTGTTTTTATGCTTGTATATATCTTTTATTTGCCACACATCTATTTTACTTTTATGCTTTTACATTTATTTTATCTTTTATGCTTTTATATATTGTCCTTTGCTTTTATTTTTGTGAAGCACATTGAAATGCCATTGTGGATGAAATGCGCCATACAAATAAACTTGCCTTGCCTTGCCTAGGTGAACCTGGGCAGCCACCAGTTCCTGTTTGGGGTGGACGTGAGCCCGGGGGACATGCCCTGCCTGTGCCTGCGGCACGACGTAGACGCCCTGCTCTGGCAGCCGCGGCCCCACCAGCCTGATGCATTGTGGGAACACATCGCCACCTTTAACGCCCTCGGTAAGCATGGGGCACGGGGGCAACCAGCTGACTTTGGGGAAAAGCCATTCATTTGCGTGTGTGTGAGAGAGAATGATGGTTTGAGTTTGTGTGCTGTAACTGTCTGTGTTAGTCTTATTAGTTATGTTTGTGTGTGTTTGGGTCTGTGTGTCTCGCTGTCTTCGTGAGGTGTCTGTCCAAGTGTGTTTGTCTGTTTAGTTGTGTTTGCCTGTTTGGTTGTGTGTATGTGTGTGTGTGTGTGTCTATGGTGTGTTTGTTCTTCTGTGCTTGTGTCTTTGTGTGTGTGTATCAGAGAAAGAGATAGAGAGAGTATATGTGAGCTTGTTTGTATATGCTCTTGGATGTATTTACACTGCTGAATCCTTCTAGATGATTCCTGAAAGGATGCAGAATTTAAATGTTGTTTTTTTTCTGTTCGGTTGTTTAAAGCCCTTTTTTTAGCGTTTCATTTTTCAGTGTTTTTATTTTTTCTCACATCTGCAGTCTATGTACTTTACCAAAAGACAATTCTGTTTGTTTGGCATCCAAGCTGTTCCAAGCTATATTGTGTGGAAGCCTATGTTCTCTGTGTAATCAGGCTGTAATGCCAGCCTTAAAAAAGACATAATAAAAACATTTAGCAAGGTGCCATAAAATGCTGCTTCTGTTAGCTGGCTCGCCCAGTGAGGGTATTTCTCCATATTTATGCATGTAAAACCCATCTGAGGCTCCTGTAAATAATTTTTATATGCTATCGAGGGTGGTGTTTGTGTTCAGTGTTAAAAACATTAGCACAGCTAATGATATGAAAAAAGTGCAACTATAAAACAATATGAAAAACAATATGAAAAACAATACGTATATTTACACTATCAAGCCATGGACAAATAAATAAGGTGCAGGATATGCTAGCAAAAGTGGAGTGCGTGACAGAGTCAGATAGCACAGAGTCCAAGTAATTGCACAGTAGAGTCACATTGCACAGGGTCCAGTATAGTCCAGTATAGTATAGTATAGGCTGAAGTTGAAGGTTCTGGACGCGGCCATCTTTGCCAATTCATTCTGTGAATGTCAAAGAAAAAACCCTCGACGTCACTCATAGACTTTCTCACAGACCGGATGAGGCTTAAATTGAAGGTTCTGGTGTGGCCATCTTTGCCAATTCATTCTATTAATGTCAATGTAAATTGTCTGGGCATTAAACTAATGCATTCTAAAAAAAATCACTCTTACTCACTTACTAATCACTCAGTAACTCTCCAGTGAACCCTGCTGTTTGATTGGAAAACAGATTTTCCTGTATACTCTTCCTGTATACTTCATTTAGAAAAAAAGAGAAAATACCATCGACTGTATGTAAGAGAACTGGACAAACCCTTTGTGACGTCACACACAGACTTTCTCACAGACCAGATGGGGCCATCTTTGCCAATTCATTCTGTGAAAGTCAAAGAAAAAAATCACTCTCTAAATTACTCACTCACTAATCACTTAGTAACTCTTTAAGTGAACCCTTTGTGTCTCGTGGCCTGTCTTGTGACATCGTGCTTGTCATTTACAGGTTACGTCCAGGCATCAAAGCGGGACAAGAAGTTTGCCACGTGCGCCCCCGACTTCTCGTTCGCCGCGCTTGGCGAGTGCTTGAGGCGGGTCTTCCTGTACCGGCAGCCGTCTCCCGTGGATACGGTCCTCTTCAACAGGAAGGAGGGCCGGCAGGTGGGTCAGGTTGCCAAGCAACAGGTGGCGAGCCTGGACACGAGCGAGCCCACGCTGGGCTTCCGGGCGTCCGGAGAGAGACTCTACGTGCTCACCTCCGCACACCTGTTTGTCCTCAAGATCAACAACCAGTGAACACACACACACGAACACACACACACACAACCAGTGAAGCAGCACTGAGGAAGCGGTCACTCATATACAGACTAGAAACACACACACACACACACACACACACACACACACACTGTACGTGCTCACCTCCGCACGTCTGTTCGTCCTCAAGAGCAACAACCAGTGAACACACATCTCACACACACACACACACACACACACATAAAGTTTATTAGTTTACAAGGGCCATGTACAGAAAAAATCCTGTATCAGGTTTAGCTATGAAGCCCACTTCCATCTGTGGTCCCTGGACAGGGGGTTAAAAAAGAAAACATAAATCTCTGCAAAATACATAAATCTCTGCAAAATACATACAGACATTACAATACTCATTTCCAATGGCTAATGGCTACAGTACCAATTGCGAATGGCTAACGTTTTAACGCTCAGTGTCTTTCTCAGAGTCAGAGTTTGAGGAAGAAGCTGGGCATCCTAGCATCTTTAGTCATATCTACCCAATAAATGATACATTTCCAAGAAGTAATCTGTATGCTGTGTGCTGTGCTCCAGTCCTACCTGCGTTCAGTCAGCTGTGGAAGTGGCCAAGGGCCCTGATGCTAATCAGTGATTAGCCTCCACATGGCTCGGACAGTGAGTTTGGCGAGACAGTCAGCCGAGGCTGTAGGACTCTGGGCTTGGTCAGAGTCGCTCCACTTTCGTTGTAAAGGTCCTGAGTGAATGCACTTACCGTCTATGTCATTCCATATATCCAAGTATCCCTTAATGAGGCCCATTAAAAGCTGGTCTTGTGATTCAGTGGTTGGCAGAAAACTGCTGCGACAAAGCCAAGAATAGACCACACACTCTTGTTTCTTCCAATTAGACATTGGCAGGAAGTGGGTTTACCCTTTGGAAAACATGGTGTTCCCTATAAAATGATACTGTTGGGGGGGGGGGGGGGGGGGCATGGATGAAATGTTATTTTTAAGACAAAGTTCTGTAAATCTGCCCAATCATGATAATGTCTTTGTCTCCATACATACTCTCTCTGTTTCTCACGTATTTCTCACTGTGTCTCTGTGTCCTCCTGGCTTCATAAACAAATAAATAAAAGGTGTTGTAGAGGCTATTGTCTCACCTCAATGAATGTGCAAGGATCAGTCACTCCAATAAATATCCATAGAATTTGGCAAGAATGACTAGATATGGGTCCTTAATGACAGCACTTAGCTGTTACTATCCCTGATGCACCTGTGGTAAAAATAATACTCGCAACAGGCATCTCAGATGCAAGTACTGCAGTTTATTAACGGCATCGGAGAAATGTTGCAGAGAACCCTCACGTGTTCCCTCACGTCTGAAATCACACACACCACATCTCCACTTTATACCCATTGTTCCCTCCCACTTCAGTGTAACTTTCCAGCTGTCTTTTGGTGTTTGTTTGCAGTGCAGGGGTCCTGAGGTTAATTTGTTCTGTGAGAATCAACAGAGGTGGCACATGGCCCCTAATCAGTCATAATGGCTCTGGGGATGTGAAGTGTGCCAAAACAATAGTTCTTGGGACTGTTGGTTTAGGGCTGTTACCTACCCCCTGTTTGGGATATTTACGATCAAAATCTTATCTCTGGTGTTTCTTCTGTTTCTCATCTCCTTTCACTGCCCCTCTCCCTCTGTAGTTAAAAGAACAAACACAAACACTACAATAGCTCATTATGAATCAGCAACCCTGTTTTCTCTTTGTTTCAGTGCTTCTGTTTGTGTCCTCATCATCTCTCTTATAAATCAGCAGCGTTGTCTTTTAAGGGCGTCTGTTGTCTGTTTTGATCTTATCTGCTTACGTGATCAGTGTGTACCACATTTGCATTTTTTTGGGGCGGCTGACAGGTGCCTGAGGAGGTGGGTAGTGATGCGTCAGAACAACACAGGCGAGGATGCTGTCTAAAGACAAGCTGGGGGGGGGAGACCAGACTGATGGAACAGAGTATCATCCTCACCTCCGTACTACTGAAGACACTGTACAAGCTCTGGAAAAAATTAAGAGGCTGCTGTAAAAATTATCTCTGATTGTTTTCTCTGATTTAACTATTTATATGTATATGTGTGAGGAAAGCTAGCATTTTTCTTTTATTTTGTAAACTACTAACAACATTTCTTCCAAATTCCAAATTCAACTGACACTGGAAAGGAATGGCTGTCATACATGTAGACATTTTTTCAGCTCTTAATTTTTTCCAGAGCTGTATGTAAGGAAGTGATGACAATCTTAAAATGGTCTTAATGTGTCACCAGAGATTAAGGAAATGTCAGGAAAAGAATGCTTCATTTAGTTTAGTGTAGCCAGGGTGTCTCATGTGTTTTTTCTGCTGCGTCCTGCTTCACAAGAACAGAAACACCTCAGAATATAAACTGTGTGTGTGCGTGTGTGTGCGTGTTTGTGAGAGCCACAAAGAGATAAAGCACTAATCAGTTAAAGTTGTATTTAGCATTCGTTAATCCTTCTTATCTTCACAGTCTTCCAGAGAGAGAGACTATTATAATTTATCCACTAAATATGCATGCAAGCACAACATTGCAAACTCTTAGATAAACCAAGATTAAGCACTGTAGTTCGTGAGTATTCATCTTTTTTATTACGTAAGAGGCTGAAAGTTAAAAGTGGTGCATTCAAAGCCTTCATGCTTTCTTAACCAGGCAGTGGAAAAGTGATTCATGTCCCTTTTTCCCCAGTGTTAACTCAGTAAATTGAGATAATTTTTCTCATTATTCATGGCTCCTTCTTTGGTATGGTTCGTTCTACATGCGACATTGTTCTGTGCTAATGTCTAAAAGAGATGACCTATTACTGTGAAAGGAGGCACATATTCAGTACATCAAAGGTGCAGTTCGTGACTGTGGAACAAAAAATGCAAAACTTGAAGCGTAGCTGAAAATAATACCATATTACTCACTCACCTGGTTTCCGCTGTGAACCCAGACATGCAAACAATACACAGCCAAAAGGAAAAAAAGTCGAAACATGTGTATATATATAAAAAAAAAACATTTTCTTTGGCCTCAGAGTCTTCCATCATCAGTCCAGAAGCTTTTTTTTACATCACTATGTATAGCCTTCTGTTCCTGTTTAAGATGCTGATGCTTTGTGTAGAGACAGGCGATGTAAATCTAAAATTGAAGAACTACTCTCTGTATCTCTCCCAGCATAGGGTTATTTGCAAATCCGAGGAGGATTCAGACCTGCTCTGCCCTACAAAGCCAAGAAGCAGTAACTGCATAATTTGTCAAATTGAGTTTAGTCTGGAAATGGACTTTATAACACCTCCTTTATCTTGTGACTAAATCTCTTGCTTCTTCCTGTTAAGAAAGTACATAAAAGCAGCACCACTATTACACCCACAACATGTTTGACTGGGCAGTGTGACAACTTTAAGGACAGTTTCTATGTCCACGTAGTTACTGCACTTTGCCTTTGTGGGGCAGTGCAGTCTGGCCAAGGTGTCACAATGTCTGCTTTTTAACAGACACATTTTTTACCACCTGTGTTTGTAATTACAAACAGAGGAACTTGCCCTGTGCTGCTGTGTGGCTAACACACACACACACACACACACACATGAACACACACACACACACACACGAACACACTGTTGTGTGACTATCTGTGGAAACTGGTGGTGGGGCAGATAGATGTCCTCCTCTTTGCCTGGTCCATTTACAAACAAAACACCAAGAGCGGAGAGCCTACACTCAGGCCCACTGTGATTTTTCTGCACTGTCAAGAATAGCTATTTTTATTGTCAGGATTTAATTGACTTTTGTTTCATACATTTCAAAGCCTTCGGTTGTACTGATGTTTTCCCCTGGCAGGTTTTGAGGTGTTATTTGTTTAATCTCAGCTGATGGCAATGGCTAAGACCTTCAAAGCCTTGTGGCCTTTTTTGCTTTCTGAGTTTAGAAGACAGACCTCATTCGTTCCTGCTACAGATTTAATT
>CM050201.1:27147592-27160092 GCA_027475355.1 Coilia nasus
CTCTCTCTCTCTGTCTCTCTCTCTCTTCCTGTGTCTCTCGCTCTCTCTCTCACTCTGTCTGTCTCGCTCTGTCTGTCTCTCTCTCTCTCTGTGTTTCTCTGTCTCTCTCCCTCTCTTTCTCTCTCTCTCACTCCCCCTCTCTTTCTCTCTCTCTCTGTCTCTCTCTCTTCCTGTGTCTCTCACTCTCTCCCTCGCTCCCTCTGTCTCTCTCTCTCTCTCACTCCCCCTCTCTTTCTCTCTCTCTCTTCCTGTGTCTCTCGCTCTCTCTCTCGCTCCCTCTGTCTCTCTCTCTCTCACTCCCCCTCTCTTTCTCTCTCTCTCTGTCTCTCTCTCTCTTCCTGTGTGTCTCTCTCTCTCTCTCTCTCTCCCTCTCTTTCTCTCTCTCTCTCTCTTTTTCTCTCTGCATGTTTTAGAGTTCAGGGAGAGCACTGCATGCCTGAGCCTTTTCTCCCACTAAGAGGATTTCAGGACGGCTTTCTGAAACACACACACGCACACACACACACATGTGCACACACACACGCACACACGTTCGTGCACACACACACACACACGCACGCACACGCACACACACACGTGCACGCACACACACACGCACACATGCGCGCACACACACGTGCACACACTTGTGCTTACTCCAATAATGGTCTGTGTGCTTGGACAAAAGGATGATATTAACTCATTCAGTGCCAGCCATTTTCAAAGTTGGTCACGTCCCAGTGCCAGGATTTTTTGAACATTTCAGTGTTTTTTCAAGACCCACAGAAAATTGAGTTCTATGTCTGTGTCATACCAAAAGAAACTCCAGACTTTCCTTTATCATCAGCAAATTCCATTCCTTAGCAATTGTCTGGAGAACATGGGTGGGTGTAACTAAAAATGCTGATTTCTGACCAAAATACTGAGAAAAACGGCTTTTTGTAACGAGCAACATTTCAAGCAGAAAATGTCTTTGATTACAATTGTTTTTGCTTCAGAGACATCTCAAACATTATGAAAAGTGATCCCATTGTATACTGCACCAAAAATAACGCTGGCAACATCATTTAGCAGCTATTTATGTACAGCACACTATGTTATACTGTAACTGTAGTGCTTCTAGCTCTCCCCCTGTGTGTGCGCGCGTGTGTATGCATGTGTGTGTACAGCAGAGAAGACCTATAAACACGATCTAAAATACCGGTCCATACATCTAGTATCGGTAATAAATGTAATATTTCTGAACGTCACCAAACACGATATAAAACATTGTAACATTTTATTGTGGGAACTTGGCTCAGAAAGGGGATAGGCAAACCGAAACCGAACCAAATATACAACGCCTTCAGAGCAAAATAACATCGTATTCCACAGGATCCGCACACAGAACAACTAGATTAACACATGAGAATGATAGCACAGAAAATTATGATGTTGGGAGAGTGCAGTGAATCCGTGCGCTTTACCAAATGTAGAGAGCTGGGTCGTCAGTGACTTGCTGTCGGCGCAGACGGGTCAGTCAAGTGCAGGTGTAGCTATCTATGAAACAGCGCGACAGGCTGCTCATTATGCATTACCTAAAGTGAAATTAATCTATTGGTGGCTTGCAGAAGCTAAACGTGAGATGTTGCTAGGAAAACAGTAGCTTCAACATACGTGCTGACAGGATTTATTTTGATCAAGCTAGCAGTGTGCAAAACTGCGAGCAATTGAGCAAGCCAGGTCCAGTGTCTCTTCTTTGAGACAATGTTAGATGATCACATATCCACACTGATACTGGTACTACCCACAGAATGGGTTCCCTTGTGATTACAACTTTGATTTTTGTACACAAGCTAGATCAGATGATTACCCCACCTCCCCTGTAAAAAAACGCAATTGACTCGATAACGCGTCATTGGCACTGGGCGTTACTATCGTAAAAGACGCGTTTTCGCGTCATTGGCATCGAATGAGTTAATGGCCAGAAGTTGATGATCAAGCCATTGTGTAGCCATTGTCTCTCTTCATGTCATAAATGCCCTATGTTCCACCATAGGCCTGGGTGGTCATAAGAACGGCTAGCTACTTCACCAGTGATGCTTGCAGCTTTTCCAAGCCCACTGAAATCTATCACTACGTGCACATGGTAGGATCGGATTGGATTGGGATTGGATTGGGTGTTGCTACCCAACGGGTTGTCTGTCCCAAAATCCAAGTGCACATGGAGTTTATGTAATCGGATAATGATCAGAGATCTGGCCATTTCCGCTACGCTAGGTGGCGCTGTATTCCTTTCAACAAGTGGTGTTAGACTACTTCCGGTTGACGGCTGCTAAAAAGAAAAAAAGAAAAAAACTATCTGGCGGCATACAAACAAAGATGGTGTTCGAGGAGGTTGACAGAGCAGCATTTGCATACATGTTGTGCATTCTCCTTTGTTTGTAAGTCCGTATGAACAAACAAACAGCGTTTCCACTTCTGGGTGAAATCCCGGTAGAAAATTCCAGTGCATGCACAGTACACGAATCCGATCTGATCCCGTGCACAAGGCGGCACCAAGCGAATTAACATCGGCTTAAACCAGGGGTTGCAATCGGATTCGCAAAACCAATCCCTATTCGATCTTTAGCCTGTGCACATGAATTCGATACGATCCCAATCCACACACACAGACCCTCCAGGGGTGCTAGGCGAAGATGTCAACAAATAAATACTGCTAGGTTGCCAGGCTGTTACTCATAACGTCCACTTATCTAGATTTTTTTAACGTGCAGTTTCCTGAAAGAGAAATAGGTTAGAAGCATACTTACCAATCCCCTCTTTTTTCAGAAAATGCGCGATGGGTGGCTCGTCAGTTGTAAGAAAAAAAGGACCTCTTCTTGAAGCAATAATTCCATCTTTATTCCAGGAAAAGTAGTAAAACAGCATACAAAGATACCGCGGAAACAGCAGCGTTCGAATGAATGAATCCCAGTTGGGGTACCCCTGCCTATATACCATGTAGTCATGAATGGTTCTCTGGTATAACAATGCTACCCGAATATCGATTATTCGAATTTTGGATTATCCAAACAAGATCGTCTGGTCCGGTAATGTTTACGAAGCCATACTTTGTGTAACCCGACACTCAAGAACAATGCTAGTGATACAATACTTCTTTTATTTACGACAATTATCAGTAAATCCAACTTTATCGAATTAAAGTGGGAAAACGTTATAATAAAGAAGTGTTACCGACATAAAAGTGTGAACTACTATCCTCTTTATTCCTCCAGTGTTATATATACCCCACTCTTCAAACGTCTTACCCTCCTCCCCTCATCTCCTCTCCTCTGTCATGTATTGGCTTTGGATTTGTGGCTTTATGATGGGGATGAATAGTGCCTTGAGAATTACATCTTAAAAATTAGGGAAGAACTTCAACATCAACTTCAACGACTTACTTTTACAGATGCTACAATAAATGTGTTTGCTTGTTCATTGTCATCACATGCCCCTTCATTTTAGTCTGTTTTTGCTCTGTTATAAAAATGCGGAATGACTATGTAATTAAGTAACCTGTCCAAGTACAGCCAATTACTTGTACAGCCAATCACTTCCTTTGCATTATGTGCAAACTAGAACTATACATCTAATGCAACATGCCTTTAAGGGTTGGAGTGTAAAGTTTACACCTGAACACCTGTGGTAGTGATTTTATTAACTATGACTTTTATCTTTAACCTCAGCAAGTGTGTGAAACTTGTGTCCATTTAAACTAAAGTTTCTGTACTGTTTATTAAAGTGTAGGTGAAACTCAGATACCCTTTTCACATCAGTAATTCCTGAGACATGTCCCCAGGAGCTCAGTGAAATAATGCCGTTTTTACACAAACAATCTGTTACCGTGGTAAAGTCCCCATGAGCTCAGTGAAATGGCACAGGTGTAACACTGTCATCAGTGGTCGACCTTGACACAAAATGCACACACCCTGTAGTACCACCATTTGGCCACAGGGGCCAGTAATTCCCACCACCTACCACACCCACACACACTTTTTCTCTTAAAATCCCACCTCATGGGACTTTCTAAGATTCTTCACTCAGCCATCTTAGCATGCCATTCTATAGCTATTCCAAAGGTTGTCCTCATTGAGACTTGGGTTCAGATCACAAGTCCCCATGGGATTGGTGTGCAGTCATGTTGAAGTATTCATTGGTTTAGTGAAACCAACGCACATACTCACACACATACACACACACACACACACACACACACACACACACACACACACACACACCCACACACCATGCATGGCCGCCACCAGCACTCCTTAAACATATGCAGATGAGTGCATCATGGGTATTTGCATAATGAATGCCAGCGTGCCTTCATAAAGACAATGAGAGAAATTTGATCATCATCCACAAAGTACATTTAGGTGCAGATTAACCAGCACGTGCATGGACTCTTGTATATAAGAAATGAGAAGAAGATGACATCGGGGGGAGATTAAATGTCATCCGCAATGAAGACAATCCAATATATGTCGGGCCTGTCCTCCGTCTCACATCTGCAGTGTGTGCATAAGAATGAATAAATATGAATAAATGTATAGTGAAGATGGTATCTATTTTCCGCTTGATATGCCGAACGATGGAAAATGACATGAAACTCCATACGCCTGCTCTGTTATGAGTGTGTCATATTCTGCAAGAGGTTGGATGATTGCATGACTGTTCCTATGTAAATGGGTTTGCCCCTCGACCCAGACTATTTTGTCATAAATAGCAGCTCATTTTATGATAGCTTGGTTTCACTTGCCTTTGTTTGTGTGTGTGTGTGTGTGAGTGTGTGTGCGTGTGTGAGTGTTTCTGTATGTGTGAAAGAGAGAGAGAGAGAGAGTGTGTGTGTGTGAGAGAGAGAGAGAGAGTGTTTGTGTCTGTCTGTCTGTCTTGGCACATTTGTGTGCAGTCATGCCTGTTTCTGCATGTGTATAAGTCTGTCTGAGAGTGCAAGCATAGAGTAACACTGATCTTACCCCCATATACAACACTGTCCACACACATAGCAGTGCAGCACAAGCCTCTGCGCACTGTGGAGCTGCATCGATCCCCGTTCTCAGCTCTGCGGGAGACTTGCGCCCCTGCTGTGGTCAAAAGGATCTGCTAGAGGGAGGCCAAACAAAACTCAGCCCAGACACCGAGAGCCCAGCTTACTGATCTAAAACAGCCTGGACCAGCTGGCTGTGTGATTAAAGGGGTGAATGAAGTATTGATAACTATAATAATAATTTATTTTATTTATAGCTTTTCATACAGAGGATGGAGCTCAAATAAAAAATGAACTCAAGATAAATTGCGTTGCAGCTACGCAAAGCTCATAAATGTTTTTGTACCATGTACGTACGTGAATGGAAATGCACGAAGTTGAGCAGTCATTGTATGTCTATTGTGCCCTTGCACTGTATGGAATTTTAGGTATAACAATTCATACTCTAAGTCTTAAAAGATCAACTCATGGTCCATTTTTTTTTTCTTTTCAGAAAGAGTGAGTAACTGTCTAAAGTTTTCTGAATGGAAATATACTGATGATACCCAATATCACTGATAATGACCATTCATAACTGTTCAGCAGAACAGGACCAACTGTATGTCCTTGAAACACTCAACTATTATAAAACAGCTTATGCAAACTAACATTTTTCATTTTTTTTCATTTGTGTAAATAGAAGAAAAAACACATTTAGCATCACCCTTGTCCCGCCCACAGGAACAGCTTCCTGGTCTTAGAAACCTTTGTAAGTCAATTATGATGTCACCCACTCTCCAGTCCAATGGTGTTCAATGATTCTAGAGTAGCGGTTTAGAATGTTTGGTGGTGTTCTAGATCGATGGCTGAGCTGCATAGAAGAACACCTTAGCTGGAATAGATCAAAACCAGGTCAGACCAGGTGCTGAATCAAAGCTGCATCAGGGCCGGTCCTACTTACCCAGCTGCAGTCTTTCTTTATCCACAGGTCAAAAGCCAGCACTCTTGGGCTTCAGTGGCCCCATTTCGTAGTGAGCAGAAGTATAGTTTTGATTAATGTGTCTTTCTTCATGCATAATCATAGCTCGCTCTGTTTACAGTAATACATACTGTATGTAAGCTATGTTTTCTATAATTTGCCTTGTATGTGCATTTCTAAATTAAGTATAGGCAGTTTTTTTTAAACCACACATTAATGATGCATACACTGTACATGACGTGCAAATGCTATAGGCTTTTTTAGACCTTTTCCAGACAGAACAGTTGTTTGGTCTTAATGTCTTTCACCTATTGACAACTTTTTGTAATGTGTATAAATTCACCTTTAGATAACATGCCAACTTGTTATTACATTACATTCGGCTCACACTCTTAGCCAGAGCAACTTACGTTGAATTAGGTTATGAGTGCTGAGGTCCACTGAAACTACTGCGGAAGTCTTGTCGAGTTATTAAAGTTTCCTAATGGCTTTATATTCCTGCTGTAATTACTTTTGTGTATCAAGGTGTATAAATTTGACTTTTGTATACAGAACAATCTGTGTTGATTTGATTCCCACTCAGAGCCTCTGCAAGTGCCATCTTACAGTTTATTGTTGCACAAGAGGTAAACATCAGACAAAACATAGTCGACATCATAAATGCAATAAATAAGAAATTCACACATCGATAATAAATGCGCTTTTTCTCTTTTCAGTGATTCCTGCCAAAATCACAAGCAGTGCATTAGCAGCCAAAGTATTACACAATCACAGCTGTCAATATGAGGTTTTTGTTGCCAAGCGAATGCTGAAATAAAAAAACAACAACAACATTTACAGCCACTTCTGAAGTCCAAGACAGAACAAAACTGTTTAAAGGCTAAACACAATGTACTACACAGCTTATACCCAAGAGGCACAGCGACAAACATTTTGGCAAATATTCCGAAACTTAACGAGATACGAAGGCGTGAGCAGCAGAATGTTGAGAGGTAAACAGGAGCAGAAACACTTTCAAGCATGAACAGTGCCGTCTACAACTTCAGAATGGAGGCCGGCTGTGTGTCCAGCTCATTCTGTAAAATTCCATCCACTCTCTGCTCTTGCCATGGTGATATCCCATGACCATTATGAATAGCTTACATTCCCGTCAATCCTACACAGCCACAGTAACTAGAATACAGAAGTTCTTAAATGGCATGGGTGGTTTTCGTGCTTCAACACAAGAGTCTGTCACTTCGAGATGAAAGAAAATAATTACAGTGGCAACACAGCACACAGGAGGCAGCATGGAGACCTAGCTCAGGTTGATGAGGAACTACATGGCAAGGCAGCACACAAACCCACCATCAAATGACCAAATCACATGTGACCACATCACATCATCTCTGCGGTGAAAAAAAAAGCAAAAAACACAAATATCAGACCCAACAGACACATCTACTTGGGTTTTATAATGTGCTGTACATAGTTTTCTCTGTAAAGTTGTCCCTTCTTTGTAAGTTCAAAACTGAACAGACCTAAAGACTATTCAGTTGTTTTGTGCCATTTGTGTAGCATTTCTAAGCCTGACATTGTGCATCATTTCTAAGCCTGTCATTGTGCATCAGTTCTAAGGCTGACATTGTGTATCATTTCTAAGCCTGACATTGCTCTGGATATGGCTTTTGTTCTGTTTCGTTCTGTTTGGGCTTGAGACGGACGGATGACCAGATGGGTGACTCAGATCTGCATGAGCTAGAGGGAGAGGGAGGGGAGCTCATCTGCAAACCCCTTTTATACCAAGTTTTTCTACCCTTTACCTCACTGTCGTGTGTACATTACTAAGCTTGTCTTTTATGTCACTTGAGATTTTAAGGTAATTTTCCATATTAAAAACAAAAATTCAGAGTTAAGGAGAAATGTCTTTACATATGTTAACTAAGTCTATACCTGTTGAACATGGTTATAAAAATGTGTTGTGCTTTACGTATTGGTCATTTAGCCTGTGCAGTGGCGAATAAGGCCACAAATGGGTTTCAGGGCTTCTGTTGCTGAAGAGGTTCAAACGCTGGCTCTGGTTGAACTTAATGTTTACACTTTTTGCGACCCTTCTCAGAGAAAAAGTTGTTTCCTGTCAACCACCTGTTAGAGAAGTTGTGCAGAGTTTTGATTGAAAGTCATTTTCACCAGAGTGCAGTCCTCTGGGTAGAGCGTTTTCTTTTCTGCAAGGAGTTCGTCGGTGGCCGTTAACTCGTCCAGCTCCGTGGTGTAGTGTTCCGTGCTCTCCACCATGGAGGTATCCTTTCCCGCGCTGTAGGTCAACGCCACGCTGTACGTCCCCTTGGTGGCCGACCCCTTGCGTCCACACAGGCAGAGCTTGCGGAAAGCTGCACGGAATTTCTGCGACATGGCGTTGTAGATAACCGGATTGACAGCGCTGTTCAGATAGATACAGCTGCGGCAGAATAACAGGAACCAGGTGTCCAGGTAGGCTTGCTCCAGGAAAGAATTTACCACGACCAAGGTGCGATAAGGCATCCAGAGTAGGGCAAACAGGATTACCACCACCGCAAGCATCTTGGTAACCTAGACAACACAGAGATGGTATCACTGCATGCAGTCAACTTAAGCCAGTTTGTAGCACATTTAGCCACATGTCATTCCGCTAAAACCATGTGTGATTATGAATAAGGGCTGGTTTCAGACTGACATTTGTTTGACAATGTAGCCTATGTTTAAAAAGAGTTGTAAGGATTACAGCAGAAACTTCACCACACCTCTACCTTATGTCTGTGTTTCCACTAATGTTTAACTAATATAGTTACTGACATTACACCACCTAACGCAAAACTGTTTTCTAAGGATATTATGTTTACAGTTAAAAGCTAAAATTGCAATAACTGAATGGGATACAAAAGAAAGCTTATGCGCACTCACCTGTCTCCTAGAAGTAGCAGTGGTGTTGGAGCAGTGGCTGGATTTTTTCTGTTTACCCACCGTGTTTCCCTTTCCGACATTATTTTTCCCGTTCGCAGTTTTCTCAAAAGTCATGGGGTTCAAGAACAGAATTCGCGCAATGAGTCCATACAGAATAGTGGCGAGAGTGAGGGGCACCACGAAAAAAATGCCAAAGTCAAAAAAGTATATCGGCATGTAGACACTTCTCTTCATTTTGTACGCGCACGATATTATGGTCACATCCTGGTACACTGTCTCTACGGTGTCAGACAGGTAAAACCACAAAACGCAGTATAATGATGTGAGCCCCCACACTAACAATATGATCTTTTTTGCTCGGGACAGCGTGCACAGAAACTGGGCTTTTATCGGATGGCATATGGCGATGTATCTCTCGATAGTGAAAGCAGTGATCGAACAAGAGGACGCATTAATCCCCAGGTACTGAAAGTAGGTTATGCAGAGACAACCGTAATGGCCAAAGACCCAGGACCCGTAGATGCTGTCCGCTATGTTGGGGAGACCGGCCGCTATCAGGACCATAAGGTCAGCGACTGCTAGACTCACCAGGTAACAGTTGGTTGGTGTCCGCATGTGTTTGGTTGTAAGAACCACCAGGATGACCATCGTGTTGCCAATGATGCCCAGAACGCATATTACAAACACCAACACCGAGCTGACCACTTTGTATTCGATGCTGTGGTCCGTCCATGGTGGTAAAGTTTGGTTCTTCACTGTGCTGTTCTCCATCTCTGCTTACTTTACGATTTTCTTCTGAGAGTCTTTGTTTGTAGTTTGTGTCTCAAAATTAGATGGTTCTCCGTCACCAAGTTCAACTCATGTAGTCATCAAGTGAACGTAATGTAACTCAAGCTTTTTCAAAACTAATAGAAGTAGTGCAAACCCATTTCCGGTGGCAAGTTTATGAACCAGTTGCTCTCCTCCTGTCGTTTCAGTGCTTCCATTTAGTGTTCTTCCCTCGATGTTCAGATAATGTTGCAAAAAGTCCTCTTAAAGTGATATTTATTAGTTTTGCCAGTTGTCTCCTGTGTGAAGTGTCCTGCGTGCGCTGCAGTGGGTCTCGCTCTACAGTTAGAGTTCAAGCGCATCTCCTAGTGGACCAAACGCGTGGTGCTGAAATGTTTGTGTCACCAACGCGCGTCATTGCTCAGTACAAAGTGCAAGGGGATACGCACAGGCAGCGGTTGACAGTGGTAACAGGCAATATATGTAAGACCGTGATCAAACAATCTGGACTGAATGCTGGGAGACTGTTAATCCTATATTTTACATAAAAATGTGAAAAAATAATGACCTAATAATAATGTGTAAGAAATTGTGAGAATATGTTTATAAAGGTGTAATGTCAGGATTTCAGCACACTTAGGCATAATCATTTCATAGAGGATAATTTCATGAGGATATTTAGTCAAACTGCAAGAATAAATAAAAACAAATATAAAATGACCCTAAATATATTCACAGGCAATATATTTAGAAACAACAGGTCTCACCAGGTTGTCTGTATGACCATTTCCTGCAAACAGCACTGAATCTGACTTCATAGAACGTAATGGTATTGACCTTAGGGCTCTAGGAACAAATAAAGTTTAACAGCTCAATCATGGGTAGCACAGTGTGTAAAGGGAGAAGGCTAACCAGGGCATTTACTTATTTTGATCAAGGTGGCTGTTTGGCTGTGTGACCTTTCCTAGGTGAACCACAAAGTTTAAAATTCTCTTCAGTCCACCACCATCACCACAGCCATCGTGTGTAGGCGATTTTAAATCATCCACGAGGAGAGGCACGTAATTCTAAAGTGAGATTGCTTTCAGGGCAGGAGTAGAGGGGGGATGTATAGCTTCATTCATCTCCCGCAATGAGCCTGTGAGACCTTAGCCACGGGCCTCTCCAAAGTCCTCCACCGCGACGGCAGGTGCTTTATTCGGCGGCGCCTGAGGCTGTGAGATAAGTAACTGCGAGCAAAAGAGGGTTAGCGGGGGCTCCCCGAGCCTTTATCATCCGAAGATGTCAGAGCAATTTGCTCCCGCCGAACGGTGGGGGGGGGGGGGGGGGGGGACAAGGGAAGAGGACGGATGTGTACCGCAAGCTCGGCTCGGCTCAGCTCAGCTGAGACTGAGATATCGACTGTTGCTGGGGAAGAGCTTGGCGTTTACCTTTGTTGGCCAAGACAAGATTATCTTTCAAAAAATTAAGTCTTATAGAAGCCAGAGCCAGGCTTGTTTTCCACTGGATAGAGACAATCTGCTGAGGTCCCAAAAAAACTGTATATGCATACCACAGTTAAGGTCTTAATTAAAACATCCAAATGTATTACTCTGGCAATGGGATTTCTTAATCAGAATCTGGAGGCTCTTTTTGCCAGCAAGAACAGCAAGAATGACCAAGTTAAAAAAGCTTTCAAGAGCTGCCTTTCAAGGGCTGGCAGGCTGGCAGACAGAAAAAAACATAGAAGAATAGAAGAAGCCTAATGCTCCTATTCCTTCTGTTGATATAACACAGAAATGTATAACTCATTAAATTAAAAATATCAAGTGCTTGTTTGTTTCCATGCAACCAAGTTATATGTAGGCTACTTTAGCATAAAGCCAGTGGCATATAAACCTTACATGTTGCTTCACATTTTCTCACTAAAATAATGAATTCATTTCACCCTCATCAGCGGTTAAAACCACGTCATGTCATCTTTACCCCCCCTCGGAAAAAATTAGGCTGATAAAGAGGATCGGTGAAGGCTCATTATGGAGCAAATTATCCTCTTAAAGCGAGCTCGTTTTGCAAGAACGCTGACATATTCATACATCTCTCCCGACGGCCGACGTTTGTTCTGTGATTAATACAAAACGCCCAGCCAGCTGGCGTGCCTTGTTCGATGCTGGATGCCATGCGTTGCACAGCCTTCACATTCTTCCAGGATAATTGACTCATCTGGGATTGTACTGTTGCTCTGCGCAGACTGCCATCAGATAGTGGAGATTACGAGACATGCTGTGCTGTGCCGGGCTGCGCTGCGCTGTGCTGTACAGTATGCCTTCCCCTCACCAAATGGCTTGGGTGGGATGGTGGACAGCTAGTGAGTCTGTGATCAGAACCATGCCAGGCCGATCCTGGCTGGGCTATTTATGTACTGTAGCGGTTCCAACAGTCGGAGCTGTTGACAGTCCATTCTAATGAGCAGGTGGACGACCACCGTCCTCCATTGTGTGTCACAATAGGCTATTTGTGATGTCCCTTGTAATGTAAATGTGCCACCCGCTATTTACGTGTACAGTGTGTGTGAGTGAGTGTGTGTGTGTGTGTGAGAGAGAGAGAGAGAGAGAGAAAGAGAGAGAGAAAGAGAGACAGAGAGAGGGAGAATGTGTTTGTGTGTATGTCTGTGTGTGTGTTTAAGAGAGAGCAAAAGAGAGAGAAAGAGAGAGACAGACAGACAGACAGACAGATAGACAGAAAGAGAAAGACAGACAGACACATAGAGGCAATGTGTGTGTGGGGGTGAGTGTGTTTGTGTTTGAGAGAGAAAGAAATAGAGAGAAAGATAGGGAGCAAGATAGACAGATAGACAGAGAGAAAGAGACAGACAGAGTGGGT
>CM050201.1:27170092-27187592 GCA_027475355.1 Coilia nasus
CCCTTCTCCCCATCCTTTCCCTTTCCTTTCCCATTGTATCTCTCCATCCCATCCCTTCCCCTTCTCTCTATCTCTTCTCTCTATCCCTTCTCTCCATTGTATCACTCCATCCCATCCCTTCCCCTTCTCTCTATCTCTTCTCTCTATCCCTTCCCTTTCCCTTCTCTCATCCCTTCCTCCACCACCACCACCCACCCACCATCACCCCCTTTCATGAACAAGAGATTGAGACACTGAGAAGAGGGATGAGTACAAGCAACAGAAGGTGGAGGATCCTAGATTGCCAAGCCTCAATCACACGCCCGTTACGTCCTGACTGGTACAGCATGTTTCACACAACACTGTCATTCATCATCAGTAGCTTCTGACACTAACTAACAGTAAAAATGAGAATGAAACAAGTGGACTGTGTGAGAGATGCAAGGTACTGTACATAAACAAACCCAATCAAGTTGTTCAGACATTTCTTGTCCAGAATTCTACTCCTGCACTTTTGGTTAGATGCTAACTGCATTTGATTGGTTTTGTACCCCTACTCTGTACAGTGGCAACAAAGTTGATTTTATTATAGTCAACATATGGATTGGTATGGTTGGTATTGGGTATGTATAGATTGGTATGGTTGGTATTGGGTATGTATAGATTGGTATGGTTGGTATTGGGTATGTATAGATTGGTATGGTTGGTATTAGATATATATAGGTTGGTATGGTTGGTATTGGGTATGTATAGATTGGTATGGTTGGTATTAGATATATATAGGTTGGTATGGTTGGTATTGGGTATATATAGGTTGGTATGGTTGGTATTGGGTATGTATAGATTGGTATGGTTGGTATTGGGTATGTATAGATTGGTATGGTTGGTATTGGGTATGTATAGATTGGTATGGTTGGTATTAGATATATATAGGTTGGTATGGTTGGTATTAGATATATATAGGTTGGTATGGTTGGTATTGGGTATGTATAGATTGGTGTTGTCACAACCTGCTGGCTCGGGCAAGAGGACATAAGTTAGACCACACGCAAAAATCAAAGTTTAAACAAGGTTTATTTAAGAATAAGAAAAACAGTGTAGTGCAAATCAGTAAAGTGTAAGGAGAAACAAGCATGTAGTGTCAGTCAGCTCTGTACAAACCAAACGCAAAACCAAAGGGGCTGGGAGGAAGGGAGCACACCATCAAAGGAGGGAGGACTCCCTTTATCCCCGTGTTCCTAATGGGCCGGTAATTAGCCCATCACCTGCACCTGCACAGCATGCACCTGCAGAAGACACCCTGCACAGCAAACAGAGTATAGGGACCTGGCAAGGTCGTAACAGTGTGGTTGGTATTGGATATATATAGGTTGGTATGGTTGGTATTGGGTATATATACCGCATCAACGGGGTATTGTGTCGTTCTAGCGCCTCTGGTCTACAAGGACTGTTTACCCGTGTACACGCAAGAGCCCGCATCAATGGGGCATTGCATTGGTGTGACAGTGCATTATTACGCCACGCAAGAGCCCGCATAAATGGGGTATTGCGTCGCTGTGACATTACATTATTGCGTCACCGCAAGAGAGCTCGCATTAACGGGGCATTGCATCACTACATTATTTTGTTACTGTGTTCATCCGCTCTGACGCCACTGGACTGCAAGAAATGTTGTCTTGTGGTGACCTTGCCAAACTGTAAAGCACTTTGAGCTGCATCTTGTATGTATGAATTATGCTATACAAGTAAAGATTATATATATATATATATATATATATAGAGAGAGAGAGAGAGAGAGAGAGAGAGAGAGAGATAGATAGATTATGTGTGGTTGGTATTGGGCATGTGTGGATATGTAAGGTTGATATAGGGTATGTATGGATATGTGTGGTTGGTACTGGATATATATGAATATGTGTGGTTGGTATTGGGTATGTATGGATTATGTATGGTGCCACTCATGCTCTGGGATGCATGCACAAGCACAGATATTTACAGGATTATGGCATGCCATTTAGCTCACACTCTCATCCAGTGAGATTTACTGTGGATTAGGCACAGGGCCGTATCCCTGAGGCATTGTGGGGTTATATTATATGCCTGCCATGCTCAGGGGATGAGGATGCAAGAGAGAGCTCATTGGTACAAAAAGCAAACCTCCACTGATCCCAAGAGCAACTCTTTAATCATTAGGCCTCAACTACAATCGTTAGGCCACAGCTACAACCATTAGGCGGCAGTTACATCATCACTAACATCAGGACATGGAGGATAAGACGAGACCTTAAGCAACAGGTGAAGCCTCACTTAGAAGCAACAGTGTTCATAATGGGAAATACAATATCTTGCTCCGGGGCCGACAAAGATGTTTAATGAGCTGTCCAACTGAAAGCACTGGTCTTGCGGTAAAATGTGAGGTTTTACATCATTAAGCAACATTCTTCTGACTTTAGCTTTTTATGCCCCGTACCTGGCTCAACACCTGACTGAGAAAGGCAATAGTGGGCTTTCTAACATGGCTATTAACTAGTGCAGTGCCCATTGATGCAGCTGGGCTGTGCGAGAGAGGGGGGAATAGCTATGGTGCCCAGAGTGACACACAGACCAAATATATATATATTAGTCATTGTTGTCCTAACAACATGAAACTTGCCACTGCAGTCACCCGTGCCATTAGCAAGGTACCAACAAAATTTGAGCTCAGTGGAATGAATGGTTCAGAGTGACACACACACACGCACACAGACACACACAGACTGACATTTCTTGCATTTCTAGACAGATGTGGAAGCCGTGGGGGGCCCAGGGATTTGGACGAGAGGCATCGCACAAATCCCCTCTAGACACTACAGTGGAGGGGTACCCCCGCACGCATTTTGTCACTTCCTGCTTGGAAAATCAGCACCGGTGGCAATTGGAACACACTGAGAATCATTCTGCAGCATGTGTGCATGTGAATCTGTCAGACTTTGCATGTATTTGTGATCTCATGTGTGTAATCCTCTCTCTCTGTCTTTCTCTCTCCTTTTTTCTTTTTCTTTCTCTCTATCTCTCTTTCTCTGTCCTTCTCGCTCTTTTTTTTTTCATTTATGTATATGTATGCTTATGTTGATACTTGTTGTGTGAGCATGTGTTTATGGGTTTATGTCATGTGTGGGTGTTTGTATGTGTGTGTATGTGTATGTGTGCGTGTGTGTGTGTGTGTGTGTGCCTGCACTTGCATGATAAAACAGGAGGTCATGGTGTGCATTACAGCTCGGCTGTGTCTCGTGACAGTGGACGGCGGCGCTCTGCGTGTGTTTGACGCATGGCTGACTATCTTCGGAGTCATTCACAGCTTAAGAGAGCTCCCTGGGAAAGACACGCGGCGCATTTCTGACTTCCATCTGTCAGCAGAGAAACAGACCATCTGGGACTTAAATGCTCCCACATTCCCCCCACCGGAACGCAGCCATAATGTGCTGTAAAATGTGACATACATGAACAAACACACACACGCACACCTACCTACACCCACACACACCCACGCTCACACACACACACACACACACACACACACACATACACTTCTTTTCTTTTTGTCTTTTGTCTCTTTCTTTCCCTCTCTCATTCCTGGTGGCTTTCTTCCTTCTCCTCCTCCCCTTTGTCCATACCTCTCTCTTTTCTCTCCCTTCTTTCTCTCCCTCTCTCTTTCTCCTTATGCCTTTCTTTCTCTCTCTCCACCCAGCTGCCCGTGAGAACCCAGTCAAGTGTTTGAGTCAGCCTGTAGCTTGTCGCCACCTTTCAAGCACGGATGTGACTCGTGAGCCTTAATCAACCAATGGTGGTTGGATGGTGTGTGTGTAAGCATGTGTGTGTAAGCGTGTGTGTGTGTCTGTCTGTGTATGTGTGTGTATCCGTGTGTCTGTGCCTGTGTGTGTGTGTGTGTGTGTGTGTGTGTGTGTGTGTGTGTGTGTGTGTGTGTGTGTCTATGCCTGTGTGTGCGTGCTTGTACGGTACACGCACAACCCCAAAGCGCACAGGAAGTGTGAGAACAGCGGGTGGAAGTCATTGAGGCGTTGGGTAATTATGACCTATGGCATGCGTCAGCGCTCAGATTTATGCAGAACACCGTGTAGGGTCACTGCTGGATCGCAGGCATGTGACATCACAGAGGGAAGGTCACTGAGCAAGCTGCAGATGAGGAGGACAGAGAACAAAGTATGTGTACTGGAGGATTAGGCTATGTGCCATTTCAGAAGTGTACATTTGAGTGTTGAATACAGTCACTCTTTATTTGAATGGCCCTGTAGATGGTCATATAGATAAGTGTTTGTGCTGTAGGCTTAGGCTATGTACGATTACAGAAGTGTGTATTTGAAGGTTGAATATGGTCACTCTTTATTTAAATGGTCCTATAGATCAGTATTTGTACTGTGGGCTTAGGCTATGTACAATTTCAGAAGTGTACATTTGAAGGTTGAATACGGTCCCTCTTTATTTAAATGGCCCTGTAGATGGTCATATAGATAAGTATTTGTGCTGTAGGCTTAGGCTATGCACGATTTCAGAAGTGTACATTTGAAGGTTGAATACGGTCACACTTCATTAAATGGCCCCACAGATAGTCCTGTAGACAAGTATGTGTACTGTAGTCTTAGGCTATGTACCATTTCAGAAGTGTACATTTGAAGGTTGAATATGGTCATACTTAGATGTAAATGGTCCTATAGATGGTCCTATAGACTAATGTTTCTAAACGTTTTTCAGACTGAGGGCCATTTTCCATCCATCCGAGGCTAACAGGGCTATGTAGCCTAAATGCATGAATTGGTGCAGCATCACAGCCGTAACTAAAGAATGGCACAAGGATGATATATATGTCCTTTAAAGAACACTGTGTGTAGCATGCAAGCTTAAGAAACATGAAAAAATAACATCTTAACACAGCTGGTATTGACCCACTTGGGATTTCTTGCGGACCACCAGTGATTCACGGGCCACACTTTGAGAAACACTGCTATATAGGCTAGGATAAGACAATCCTGCTATTCACTGTCTACAGATGCTGTGGCTATTATTAAACCATCTGTTTACCCTGTGTCTTATTAAGGGTAGGGTTAAGGGTTGGGTCTCACTACGGTGATGGCAAGTAAACCATAAACAATACTAAACGGAACTTAAACAGACCATCTGTAAGGTCTCTGTGGGTGGACTATTCAAATGAGATACAATTGAACATCAGCAGTCTATATAGGCTATCTGACTGTTTTAAGGCACAAAACTCCCTATAATTATGATATATAATATGCACAGCTTGTTCTCTCATAAGAAGTATGGGGGTGTTTGGCATGCCTTTGTTTACTCTATGTTTCTTCAAGTTGTTGTATCCTCCTTTTGTAAGTCGCTTTGGATAAAAGCGCCTGCTAGGTGGAATGGAATGGAATGTAAAAGTACAGTTTATTATGCACTGCAGTGCATGCAGTTTAATTGTTGCTGCTTTGCTAAAAAAAAAGAAAAGAAAACGTCATGTGGGAACAGTAAAGTCAAACTGACATATCACTTATTTGTTGAGAAGGAGATTTCTGTTGACTTGTCCCCTACAATGCCGCCCACTTTCTCTCTCTCTCTCTCTCTTCTCTCTCTCTCTCTCTCTCTCTCTCTCTCTCTCTCTCTCTCTCTCTCTCTCTCTCTCTCTCTCTCTCTCTCTCTCACTCTCTCACACACACACACACACTGCAGCCTCTAGCTTCGTCTTTCTCTTACACACATTATCACACACAGGCACACAATGCTCTCTCTCTCTCTCTCTCTCGCTCGCTCTCGCTCTCAGCTGTGCTCGTTAGTGCTGCGCGCACTGAATCCGGTCCCTCTGAGGAACACAGAAGTTAATTCAGCTACGGAGCTCTGCGCGTGGGAGGAACTGGCGGAGTCTTGAGACGGAGGAGCCCGAAATGCCTCCGCGAGCCCGCGGGGATAAGGTATTTAACCGCAGCTCATCATCTCGCATGCAGCGACAGATCTGACATTTACATTTTTCTTCTACTGAGTTAACATATAATCAAATAACATTTTGATGAAGCATCCGAATTCCGGAGGTACAAGTATGCCAGTCATTAAAAATAAAACTATGTATATGAAGTAGGCTAAGACTTGGATCTTTTCACTTTTGGGTAATGAGCAGTTAAGATCTTAGCTGACTTTGATAGATATGTAAATGCAATGTAATCACTTGTATCTTGTGTGTAATGCTTATTCGTACTTTGAGATTGATTTGAATTAAGATCAGCGACATGTTGATAATCTCTTCTTTTCTTGCTTGACTATAATCCACCGTTATCATTTTTCTCATCAGATAACTTGGCGATCGAGAGGGGATTAGTGTAGGATATTGGAAGTGCTGTCTGATATAACTGATAGTCTAATCATTTTTCTATCATTTTCAGGAATGGTGGCCGCATTTTGAAGTGCTTGTAAGTGCCCGGGACACAAAACGCAAATGCCCAAATGGCTAATATGGAACTCTTCTACTTTGAGCAACAAAGTCAGCCTGGCTGGAAGGGTTTTTCGCTCCACCTAAACAACACAGATAGCTGTGGCTTCGAGTCCTCCCTCTCAAAATCACAACTTGCTTTTCAAGGAAGTGATTCCGAGGAGGAGACGCTATATGGCGAGGAGGAAGAAAATTCAGTACCTTGGACAGCAGCCGCGCTGACCAGCCAACTCTGTGATTTAAACGATCGGGATAACCAGCCTACTGTTTGCAAGGAGAAAGACGTATACTCTTCTTTTGTGTGCGAAGATGAAAATGAACTTGACCTCAGCGATTTACAGCTGCCTGATAAACGTAAATACGACTGTTTGTGCGAGACCCCTCCAAGCGATCTTCAGGAAGTCTTTGCAGATTTTTCGGACCTGCCCGAAGAAGACCTCGACTTTGAGGCTCCGGGGAAGTCAACGGATTACGGTTTTATATGTGCAGTCACGTTCTTAGTCACGGGCATCTCGTTGGTGGTCATCTCGTACACAATCCCAAGGGACGTTACCGTTAACCCAGACAGTGTGTCTGCCCGGGAAATGGAGCGGCTGGAGCGGGAAAATGCCCGTGTGGGTGCCCACCTGGACCGGTGTGTCATAGCAGGGTTGTGCTTGCTGACCCTCGGCGGTGTGATTCTATCGACTCTACTCATGGTCTCGATGTGGAAGGGAGAAATTGCCAGACGCAAGGCTTTTGCGTATTCAAGGCAGTCGGCTAAACTTTATGGCTCCATAAATTTCCGCTCAGGTGGTGGGAGTCCATCTGGACCTTCCCCGCGTTTGTCCATTGACGAGGACGAGGCGGAGGACCTGGACTAAGTAGGGCTACGGGCTGGATCTTGCTCCGGCACAGTGCCAAAAAGCGAGCTTTTCTCCTCGCACAGCTTCAGACCACTGCAACCTTATTTGTACAATCTCTACCAGCTGTTGTCTCTTGGGATATTGACAGGCGCAGTACCAGCGGTTTCCTGTGCTTGTTTTTTTGCATGATGTGGTCTCTCTCTCTCTCTCTCTCTCTCTCTCTCTCTCTCTCTCTCTCTCTCTTCCCTTTATATATCTATCAAATGCTCTACAGAGTTATGTCATTCTGATTCTATCCTGCTTTTATCAAAACAAAAGGTTTTAAAAAATTAGACTATATAATAGAACGTCTGTAATAACATGTTCTTTTTACTTTGTGAATCCAGGGCTATCATTACAATCAACAGTGATGTGACACGTTCATATTGAAGCTGAGTGAATTAAACTATGACTCATTGCAGTCAATTAAGACCACAGGCAAAGAGTAGTGATTCAACAAGGCAGCTAAAGTACACATTCTTACAGTTTCAAACAGCACAAATGCACACATGCAGTAGACCACCTTTCCTCATCACAAATCAGGTGAATTCCCTTCCCCCAATGCATACACTCTCTCTCTCTCACACACACACACACACACACACACAGACACGCACACACGCACACACACACAGACACACACCTTCTGCAAGCCACCCCAGGAGAATACCCTACATCCTCCTCCACCACTACCATCACCATCCTCACCCCATGCCTTTCCGACACATTTGTGCGCTACAGACCAGACCAGACTAGAGCAGAGAGTTAAACTGAAACAGAAATTACCATCACCATCTTCACCCCATGCCTCTCCGACACGTTTGTGCGCTACAGACCAGACCAGACTAGACCAGACCAGAGCAGACTAGACCAGACCAGACCAGACTAGACCAGACTACTAGACTAGACCAGACTAGACTAGACCAGACTAGAGCAGACTAGACCAGACCAGACCAGACCAGACTAGAGCAGACCAGAGCAGACTAGAGCAGACCAGACCAGACCAGACCAGCACAGACCAGACCAGACTAGACCAGACTAGACCAGACCAGACTAGACCAGACCAGACCAGACCAGACCAGACTAGACCAGACCAGACCAGACTAGACCAGACCAGACCAGACTAGACCAGACCAGACCAGACCAGAGCAGACTAGACCAGACCAGACCAGACCAGACCAGACCAGAGCGTTAAACTGAAACAGAAATCAGTGGGCGGAGTCATCTTTATCTGTGCTCCGTGCTGTGTGACTCTAAGTAGCCTATAGCAGCTGGCAGCTGAAATACAGCCCCTTGATTTAGGTGCTGAGAGGGCTGTGTGTGTGTGTGTGTGTGTGTGTGTGTGTGTGTGTGTGTGTGTGTGTGTGTGTGTGTGTGTGAGTGTGTGTGTGTGTGTGTGTGTGTGTGTGTGTGAGTGTGTGTGTGTGTGTGTGTGTGTGTGTGTGTGTGTGTGTGTGTGTGTGTGTGTGTGTGTGCATGTGTGTGTGTGTGTGTGTGTGTGTGTGTGTGTGTGTGTGTGTGGTGGCTTATACAATAGAAGTGCTTACAGGGAGCTAGATCAGATTATCCTTAGCAGTGTGGTGCAGTTTGGCTGGGGGGACGGTCTGAAGAGCACATGCACACCACAAGCATTCCACACACGCACATACACATACAACACACACACACATATACACACACACACACATACACACACACACACACACACACACACACACACACACACACACACACACACACACACACACACATACATAACCTGAAACACACATACAGCACACATGCACATACACACACCCTGAAATACACACACGTACATAACCTGAAATACACACATACACACACAAAACCACACACACACACACGCACACATGTACACACGCAGTCTGAATACGCACTGCTACGACCATACACCAGAGCATCCACCAGAGTCAAACATGCCCAGAAGTGTGTGTGGGTGTGTGTGCACGTGTGTGTGTAGTTATATCTGCATGCATGGTCCAGTGGGTCAGTCCTCACACACACTCAGAGAAGCCACTGCAGTACAGGCACGTTTGACATTGATTGACATGGAGAGAGAAATTACATGATTATTATTTTTTACATTACATTACATTACACTCAGCAGATGCTTTTTTCAAAGCCATTTACAATCAGTGATTTACAATCAATCTGCTTTCAGAAGCTCCAATCCACTACTGTGTATTTGTTTCAGCCATTTAGTAAATCAGCTGATTCTAATTAGCCCAGTCCTGCCAATCAGCCAGGTAGCGGAGCTAATTATTGACCTGTATCATCTGTATTCAGTGCGCCGGTACAATCAGGTGATGTTCAATATGGTGGCACTGCATTGTAGCTTCTGAGCATGGGTTGCACATTACTGTGTACAATTGAGGGAAGCAATGAAGCCACAACAGCCACAGAAAATTACAGAGTAGATGCAATGATATGCTTGTGTGACCCTGTCATTGTCTGTGCCTCATGTGTCGAGCTTCTGAACACAAGTCTAAAAACATGTTTAATAACGCAATTACACACATACAGTACATACGTGCACAACCTGGGGGGTGGGGGGTGGGAGAGAGAGAGAGCGAGCGAGGAAGAGACAACGAAAATGAGTGCAAACATAGCGAACAAACGCTGTCTAAAAAAAACACAGACTAGCTCCTGAGGAGGGTTACAATTCTCATCAGAGCACATACAGACAGACTATAAACATCAGAGTCTGCAAGTAAACATCTAAACAAACATCATTGTAAACAAGTAAACATGAAAAACAACCATGATTGTAAACATGTAAAAGGTCATCTTCTCCACATCAACTTAAATGTAAGTTGAGTAATGAAAGCAGAGCGTAGACAGACTGTAAACAGGTAAATATGTAAACAAACATCACTGTAAAACCAGTAAACATGAAAACAACCATCATTGTAAACCTGTAAAAGGTCATTTCCACCACATCAAGTTAAATGTAAGTTGAGTAATGAAAGTAAAGCAGAGACAGACTGTAAACATTACTGTAAACCAGTAAACATGAAAACAACCATCACTGTAAATTTAACTTGATGTAAAAAGTAAAAAGTAATTTCCATCACATCAAGTTAAATGTAAGTCACATAATGAAAGCAAAGCACAGACAGACTGTAAACATCACTGTAAACAAGTAAACATGTAAACAAACATCACTGTAAAATCACCTCTACATCACATCACCTGTAAAAGGTCATTTTCTCCACACCAAGTTAAACTTGTGTCAAGTGATGATGAAAGCGGGCTAGTATTGTTCCCCGAGACCAGCGGTCTCCTGAAGGACTTGTCGGTGTTAATTTAGATGTGCTGCTGGTCAGAGGGCTCTCCATAGGCCCATTATACAGCCTTCCAGATGAATGCTGGCTGCTTTGCCTTGGGGGGCCTGTTCAGGGATGACTTCCTCCACTCTGTCATCCCCTCCCCTCCCTTTTCCCTAACAGACACACACACACACACACACACACACACACACACATATGCACACACACATGCGCACACACACACATATCCGCACACACACACAGACACGCACACACACACACACACACACACACACACACACATATGCACACACACGCACACACACACACATATGCGCACACAGCCGCACACACACACGCACACACGCATACACACATGCACATATGCACACACACATTTGCACACAGACATACACGCACGGGCGCACACACACATATATACACACACATACAGGATGCATGCACGAACAAACACACACACACATACACACACGCACGCACACACACACACCCACACACACAGGGACACAGAGGCACACGCACAGGTACACACACACATGCACGGATGCACACACACAGGCACACACACGCACACACACACACACACACACACACACACACACACACACACACACACACACACACACACACACACACACACACACACACACAGCCTGCCCTTCTCATCCCTCCCTGTCAGGCTCCTCTCAAGAATCGCTCCTCGTAATCATTCGGTGCCCCAGGCCACAGGAAATGAGATTGGATTGACGTCGGGGTCAAAGGGGGTCAATGGATGGGGTGGGGGTCAATGGATGGGGTGGGGCCATGTTCTCTAGAGGGAAGGGTTGCATCAAACATACATGTCCATACAACACACACACACACACACACGCGCACACACACATACACACGCTAACACACACATATACACACACATATACACACATACATGTCCATACAACACACTAACACACACACACACACACGCGCACGCACACACACATACACACGCTAACACACACATATACACATACATATACACACATACATGGATGCACACGCGCACTCACGCACGCACACACACACACACACACACGCGCACGCACACACACATACACACGCTAACACACACATATACACATACATATACACACATACATGGATGCACACACACACACACACAGGGATGTGTACACATACACATGAAGACAGAGGGAGAGGGATAAAGAGAGGCAGAAAGACATGTTTTAAACATATATGTCACATAGACATGCACAGATTGAGTGAGAAAGAGAGAATATTTTAAAAGAAAGTATTTTAAACATACATGTCACACATACATACACTAATTGCCTGACAGACACTGTCAAGCAGTCTGTTTGACACTGACAGACAGACTGACATACAGAGAGGGACAGAGAGAAAGAGAGAGATGTTTCAATCATATATGTCACACACATACACAGATTGAGGAAGACAGAGAGGAGGCATGTTTTAAACATGCAATATATGTGACGCATTGTTACGACTGGCTCGTCACCGACGCAACATAAAAGAGGCACACAAACGGGTTCAAAGTTCACACAAAATGTATTTATTGAAAACAACAGAAAGAGGCAAAAACAAAGTGTCTAGGGGGAAAATGTATGAATGCGTGTGGGTCGGATGTCTGTAAGTAGGAATGTCTGCCAATGTAGCGTGGTGTGTGTGCGAAAAAAAGGTGAGAGAGGAGCAAAAGCGCTCACTAGGGAGAGGATGAGGTGTCCTTATATACCTACACCCATCCAGGTGTAGGCAATCCTCCCAATTACCCCGCCCCTTAACACAAACTAAGCACCTGAGCCTCATCTGGCCAGCACAAGACCCAGGCAGCCTGCAGGTAATACAGAGGGGCGTCACACCTCCCTCCCCAAAAGGTTTCCACCCAGGAAGCCTAAAAGAAAAACAAGACCCTCTGTGAACCCCGTCCCATCGTCTGGTCACCCCAGCATTCCGGATCCTTAAATACCGGGGAGACAAAAAGAGGAACAAGATCACACAGGCCAAAACACATCAACAAATTATTCAGACCCTAGACAGGGCATCCGCAAGAACGTTGTCAACCCCCTTGATGTACTTAATCTTGAGCGGGTAAGGTTGGAGAATCAAACTCCATCTCATAATCCGCTGGTTTGAGTTCCTCATTCTGTCTATAAACACTAACGGATTATGGTCAGTGTAGACAGTGATTGGACATGGAGCAGAACTCAAATACACCTCAAAGAACTGAACTGCAAGGACGAGCGCCAGTGCCTCCTTCTCCACTGTGGAGTAGGCCAGCTGGTGTCGGTTGAATTTCTTAGAAAAATAACAAACTGGATGTTCAACCCCATCTGAACCCACCTGAAGAAGGACAGCACCCGCCCCGCAGTCACTGGCATCAACAGCCAATAGGAAAGGGTCGTCAAAACTTGGAGCAGCCAAAACAGGAGCACTAGAAAGGAGGGCCTTAGCAGAGTCAAACGCTTGTTGGGAAGACTCATTCCACTGGAAGTGGACCTTGGTACTAAGAAGGTTAGTCAGCGGGGTAACAACAGTGGCAAAATTTTGACAAAACCCTCGATAGTACCCCACCATCCCAAGAAAACGCCGCAGCTCTCGGCGACTGGAAGGCACAGGGAAGTTGCAGATGGCCTCAACTTTTACACTTACAGGGCGGACTTGACCACGGCCAACCACCCTACCAAGGTAAGTAACTGTTGCCTTGGCAAACTCGCATTTTGCCAGGTTCACTGTCAACCTAGCCCTGGAAAGGCGTTCAAAAAGCTCTTTAATTTGCTCAAGATGTTGCCCCCAGGTGGCGCTAAACACAACAACATCATCTAAATATGCCTCACACCCAGTCATTCCAGACAAGACATAATTGATGAGGCGTTGGAAAGTAGCAGGGGCATTACGTAGTCCAAAAGGCATGACTTTATATTGCAGGAAGTTGTCAGGGGTAACAAAGGCGGACAACTCCCTAGCACGTGGGGTTAAAGGCACCTGCCAGTAACCCTTTAATAAATCAAACTTGCTTACAAACCTGGCCGCTCCGATGCGATCCACGCAATCATCAACACGGGGTAAAGGATAGCAGTCAGGACTCGTGACTGCATTCAACTTTCGGTAATCGGTACAGAATCTGTAAGTCCCATCAGGCTTACCTACCAACAAACAAGGGGAACTCCAAGAGCTAAGACTAGGCTCAGCTAAGTCATGAGCTAGTAAATACTCTACCTCCTTTCTCAGAATGGCCCTTTTAGCAGGATTCACCCGGTAGGCAGGCTGCTTAATAGGCAAGGCTGAACCCACAATAATATCGTGTTCAACGATGGTAGTACGGCTAGGCACATCTGGGAACAGAGATGGAAATGCATTCACTAGCGAAACAATATCAGCTCTTTCACACACTGACAAATGAGGAAGATGTTTACGCAACTCAGCTAGCATCTGAGAATTATGCAGCCGTCCCTCAGTAACCTCACGGGAGGGCACAGTTACATCCTCAGTGTCAGAGCAGACACTAGACCCCTTCTCCACAGGAGATGTTGCCACCACATAACTTCCGTAAGAAGGAGGACACACAGGAGGAGTTACGAGACCTACAGGTACAGCAGGAAAATAGCGCTTCAAAAGGTTTGCATGACAAACCTGCACCCTCTTCTTACGGTCTGGAGTAAGAAGCAAGTAATTACGGTCAGACAGGCACTTCACAATAGTGTAAGGACCAGCAAAACGGGCTTGAAATGGACTAGATATAACGGGCAGTAGGGCCAATACCTGATCACCCTTCTCAAAACACCGTGCCACAGCTTTCCGATTAAAAAGACGCTGCATCTTGCACTGTGATCTCGCTAGCGCCTTCTGAGAAGCAGCACGGGCTTGATACAGGCGGTACCGGAACCCACTGACGTAGTCCAACACATTAGCAGGAGGCTGCTTAGCACTCCACTCCTCAGCCAACACTGCTGTGGGACCCCGAACAGCATGGCCAAACACCAACTCATTTGGGCTAAACCCAAGGGACTCTTGCGCAACTTCACGAATAGCCAGTAGTAGCCAGGGAAGCCCCTCCTCCCACTCAGCAGAAAGCTCAACACAAAAGGACCTTAACAGGGATTTAAGGGTTTGGTGGAACCTCTCAAGCGCTCCCTGACTCTGTGGATGATATGCACTAGAAATGTTATGTCTGGCTTTAAGCTGGCGCAAAGCCCTGGCAAACTGTCTGGACATGAAATTTGACCCCTGGTCAGATTGTATAACCTGAGGAATACCAAAGGTAGACATAAAAGCAGTTAAAGCCCTCAAAACAGACCGGGTAGTGATTGACCTAAGAGGATAGGCAGAGGGATAACGAGTGGACTGACACATAATGGTCAACAAATAGCTATGCCCAGCTCGGGACCGTGGTAGCGGGCCAACACAGTCCACCAGTAGATGTTCAAATGGTGTAGAAACAGCGGGAATAGGCTGTAGTGGGGCATCAGGTATTTTCTGGTTCGGCTTACCAGTCATCTGACAGGTGTGACACTCTCTGATGTACTTAGAGATGTCTCGCTTCAAACCAGGCCAAAAGAACCTACGTGCCACTCTATCATAAGTCTTCCTCACACCTGTATGCCCCGCTACTCCTCCATGGGAGAGTTCCAGCACTGCTTGCCTAAACTTAAGAGGGACAACCACCTGAACAACAGTGTTACTAAAGTCATCCCTAGCCACAGTCCACTTACGGCACAACACACCCTCCTTCAACACATAACACGTCCCACCCTCACCATTTAGGTCAGGCACCACAACTGAAAACAACTTCTTAAGTTCATTATCACTCTCTTGCTCAGCAATGAGACCTTCACGAGAAGTCTGAAAAAGTCTAGACACAGAATCCTCTGGAGCAGGCTCAGACTCCAAGGGGCCATCTACGTGCAAAGAACTTTTAGTGTCACTTACCACTGTTTTGTCACTCCCGGCCCCTAAGACTGGACTGCCATTACAAGCACCAGAGTCAAACGAACTGTCAGCATGAGCAGGGGAAACAGTTCTCTCACCTGGCGGCCAGGTCAACTCTGGAGATAAGGTTGGGCACTCTAGAGCATCAAATTCCTGTAACTGTTTGGCCTTAGCTCTTGTAATGGCACAAACAGGGAAAACATGAGGAAACATTTTACCACAAAGATCAGGCATTTCAGGCTCTAAGGGAGGACTCATGACAACTGGTGGTGGCACAATACAGGGAGATTCCCAGACATTAGCCCCAGCTAGGTCATTACCAAGAACGAACTCAATGTCAGGCACAGGTAAACAGGAACGCACACCAACAACAACACTGCCATTTACTAGTTTAGAGGAAAACTGAACACGGTGTAAGGGCACCTCTAGGTAACCCATTTCAATTCCTCTAATCAGTACATGCTTTCTAGTGGCAGTTGCAGCTGAAAGGGGCAGCACTCCCTCCAGTAAGAAAGACTGTGCTGCACCAGTATCCCGAAGGACACGCACAGGTACTTTACCATGACCTGGCAATGACACAAAGCCTAGAGTTATAAAAGGAGCATAATCAGAGGTCTCACTAGACGTCACCACATCAGAACAAGAGTTACTCTCAGTTACACAGCCACCAAGAGACTGGCTCTGAGAATGGGCAGCTAGAGTCACTCCCTTAACCTTTACCTTCTTATATGCATGACACTCTGTAATTTTGTGACCCGGCTTTCTGCAATAAAAGCACACAACATCAACTTTATCAGATGAACGATTACTGGGGTTCCTGGGAGGGGAACCTGTATTAGGCCCTGCCACTGCTGGCCTAGACTTACCCTGGTAGGAACCCCCATTTCGACTAAAGCTGTTACTACGTCTGATGGATGCCATGCCACAGTGAGTCAGAGCAAATTCATCAGCTAATACAGCAGCCTCAGCCAGTGTACTAGGCTTCTGCTCATTAAGGTAGGTCTTTAGCACATCGGGAACACAGTTCTTAAATTCCTCCAGAAGGACAAGCTGTCTAAGCAAGTCAAAAGAACAAACCTTCTGAGAGGTGCACCAACGGTCAAAAAGACGTTCTTTTTCCCTTGCAAATTCAACAAAAGAGTGCTTATCAAACTTCCTGTACTCTCGAAAACGCTGCCGATATGCCTCCGGAACCAACTCATAAGCACGGAGGATGGCCGACTTCACCGTGTCGTAACAGCTAGACTGTTCAGCGGACAAAGAGGCATAGATATCCTGAGCCCTACCTACCAACACACACTGAAGCAGTAAGGTCCAGATCTCTTTAGGCCATCGTAAGGATGTAGCCACCCTCTCAAAATGAGGGAAATATTTATCAACCTCCTTTTCAGAGAAAGGGGGCACCATCCTAATGTATTTACTTACTTCTAGTGGTTTATTTGTATGTGGTGATTGTGGGGGCTCAAAAGGAGAGGAGGGTGGAACTGGAAGGCCCTTGGCAGCAAGCTCCAACTCCAGCTTACGGAGCTCAAACTGCCTCTGCTGCTCTTCACGCTCAACCTCCAACTTTCTCAAAGCCAACTCAGTGTCCAATCGCTTTTCCTGAACAGCCATTTCTCGAAGTCGGACATCCTGCTCTGACACAGACTTGAGTGGACTCTCAGGCCTTCTAGTTAGTACCCCACTCTCTATCAGAAGCTCAGTAACACAGCTCAACAATAAAGGCTTCGACCTCTTAAACTGAGAGTCAACTGTTATCTTATAATGCTGTGCCACTTCTACTAGCTGTTCTTTAGTGTAGGATGAGAGGAGCTCCTCAGAGGGCTCTGCAAAAAACTCTTCAACCTTTGACATATTACAGACTGAAGGTGAACTACACTACACCACAGTATAAAGTCAACAGGAAA
>CM050201.1:27197592-27230092 GCA_027475355.1 Coilia nasus
GCCACCTCTGACCCCTGAGCTCCTCAAAAAAGATCTGCTGACAAACAACAGGTAGAGACGCACGCATGCTGCAGCATGGTACATAAACGAGGTCATGTGTCAGGCTGAATGGGCCTTCCCATTCTGTGCCGAAGAAGATTGGCAGGAAAACAGCTTACTCTCCAGGGGTGGGAATTAACTTTGCAGATGAGTATTTTTACCAGATTCTGACAAATAAATGGCAAAAATCACCAGCCACCCAACAGTAAATTATTATTCTGTGTCTAAAACCTACCAGCCGCTTTCATATTTTGCCAGCATTTGGCTGGTGACTGGTGTGAATTTCCGTCCCTGGTACCCTCACAACAAAATGGGGCTCCTGTGACAAGCAGCTTGCGTTTTGTTATTCAGCATGAAAAACAGCATTCACTCCTTCACTTGGTAAGAGGGCTTTAGATGATCACTGTAAGGTTTCATAGGGATAATCGGCTATGTGCGGGGGTTATGTTGATGAAGATGTCAGTGTGTTATACATGTTTTGGAAACACACTTTCCTGCTTAATTCCTCCTAGTCCTCCTCCTCCTCCTCCTCCTCCTCCTCCTCCTCTTTCTCCTCCTCTTCCTCCTCCACCACCTCCAAGCCTGCTTCCCTGAAGCCACATCGCAGGGAGGCAGATATCCTCGTCTTTCGCTCTTTCATTTACTAACAACGCCGCTCCCGCATGCCTGCCTGGCTGCTTCACACACGCACACCACAACAAAACAGACAGCGGCACGATGCTAAATCAGGAACGTACGCACAGCGGAGACCGTTAACGGAGTTAAAGCCAGGATGTCTACACAAGCAAATCACAGACGAGAAATCCCAACCCTCCCCTCTAGTTATTTACGGTCGAGTCTGGTGTGCTGAATACATGACAGATGACAGATCGTATGCGGATGACAAGGACGTGAAACTAAACGACTACGACAGGGCCTGGAAAGCCAACCTCCAGAGGCACAGTGTGCAGAGAGCTGGGTGGAGTTGGAGTTGATGAAGGGTTATTTTTAGGCAATGTAATGCAAGGTAACTGATGTGGAGCTGTGTGTAATGTCATTATTTTACAATATCTATCCCTTTACCTGAAGCAACATGATGCGCAGACACAGGGTGGACCAAAAAGATATGAATTGCTATATGGCAGCTGTGGCCTAGTGGTTAGTGTGTTGGTCTTGGGATCAGAGGGTCGCAGGTTCGAATCCCGGTTCAGTAGGAAGTGGATGTGGATGGGGGAGTAAACAACTAGTGTTCTCCTGCACCCTCATCCATGGCTGAAGACCAAGGCATCTAACCAAACATTGCTCCAGAGGCTGTAACTACAACCCTATACATAAATAACTGTAAGTTGCTCTGGATAATGTGTGTAGAGTGTAATGTAATCTGCTATGACTACTACATGTCCTCAGTGGCTGAGGCTGTGGAAAGGGATGAAGGACACATGGTGGTCATACCCATGCTTGCATGGTCATAAACCATGGCGTCACTGGACCGACAACAGAATGAGCTTTCATTCGCGTGGCTTTTAGTTGTGGTAGCCTCAGTGATTGAGGAAATATACAGTAGTAGTTTAAAAAGTGGCCTGGTGTTTTTGGTCCGCCCTGTATACATATGTATGTATGTGTACTGTACAAGCACACGCCCTCAGCGGTTTCCCGGAACAGTGTGTTTTGACTCATGTAATCTGTGTTTAACACAAACTGTCTGAAAGGGGTTGCTGCAAATGACTGTCTGTTTTAGCATGCTACGCTCTTCAAATATAGATGAGTGCTGAGTTTGTCAAAAAAAAAAGCCAGTGATAAAAACAAAAGGCAGTGCAATGGCAAATGTCTGCCGTTTTTAAAAATTCATGCGTTCATGTAAAACTGCTTAGCCTCAGTTGACAGGCGGGCAGGAATGGCACCCAGAAGAGATCATATAGGGACAGAGGCCTGGCACAGGAGTGATGTGAGATGTCATTGTGTTTTATGCGGGCTACCCCCCCCCCCCCCCACGTAACCCGGTGTGGTGATTCATACGGCCCAGGAAGGCATGTCCCTAAGCATATTATTTTTTAGTGGTGGCTGGTCATATTATTGGCCCACAGAGTCACCAGACCATAAACTGCTTTAATTACATTTCTCTTTGATGCAATATGCCTCAGAGACACCCGGAGATTGTGTGTGTGTAGTGTGTGTGTGTGTGTGTGTGTATGTGTGTGTGTGTCTGTGTCTGTGTGTGGTTGTGTGTGTGTGTGTACGTAGTGTGTGTGTGTGTGTGTGTGTGTGTGTCTGTGTATTTGTGTGTCTGTGTGTACGTAGTGTGTGTGTGTGTGTGTGTGTGTGTGTGTGTGTGTGTGTGCGGTGCGGGAGAATCCACTTCAATGCTTTAAAAGACGCCTTCAGAAAACAAAAGTATCCGATTGTGTCAACTCTGAAGGGTCACTTCAGTGTGCATGGACTGAAGTAAACTCAGCGGGCTTTGACATTTCCTCGACAGGGAAAGAGAAGAAATCCTCACCCCAAAATCCTCACACCCCGTAAGCAACAATTTAACCTAAAATAAATTAAGTCTTCCATTTAAAATTTGTGATTATGTTGAAGGTTTATTTTAATCGGGGAAAATGTAAGCTTACTTGCAGACGTTGTATCAACTTCACAAGTATCAGTAGCCTAGAGAGTAATAGTTATATTTGTATTTTAAACCTCGCCTCACAAGAAAGTCCTCCTAAAAGTAATTGCTTATTCTTTTGTTGTGTAAGAAGGCGTGTTCTAACACAAAAAAATCAGTACGTGCTGTATAACAACGAAGAATAAAAAAGGTATGTCAAAATAGTATAAACAAACATTCGTCTGATTATTTCTTATTATGTAACAGAGGAATGTCAGAAGAATGTAGAGAGCCTGAGGAAATGGTACAAGGGGATATCAAAGGGTAAGGCAGAGAGGAGGGAGATTCATAGCCCAATTATAAAACATACTAGGGCGATATTTACTGTAGTGCGGCGTCAAACTACATTACCCGCGGCAAGACTTATCTCTTGCTATGAGATTACGATTTTGAAAGATGGTGATGGAAAGACGAATTCGTATTGTAGGGCTTTGGGAATTATTTCACATTTGAATTTAGCAAAAATAAATAAATTAATAAATAATAAGTAAATAAATAAATAAGAGAAGGGAAGGGAAGTGCAGAATAGCAGTACGAAGATAAGACATTTGCATATGATTGTAGCCGGGAACAAAGATGGACGCAGTGGTAAGGGAAGCTGTCTCTCTCTTTATTTTACCTGCAAGTCTTTCATGTGCATTAGCATAAATACATAACATTTTCAGAGTTTCAAAACATGCTCTTACCAGGAAGAGAGAAAAAAAAAAGATTTTATGAGACGCATCTGAGCACCCAGGGGTTCGACTGTCAATCGATGGCATGTGAAACATTCCTTTCTGTCTTTTGTCCTTCTCTCTCTTTCTCTCTCTTTCTCCCTCTCTCTCTCTCTCTCTCTTTCTCTCTCTTTCTCCAACTCTCTCTCTCTCTCTCTCTCTCTCTCACTCTCTGCATACATTAGTGAAAATTGAAAGGGACAAGTGTAGCATGACAACGATGTAAGTGATGATGGGCACATGGAGCGGCGGGGGGGAAATCGGCCTGCAGTGGACCCTCCTCTTCTGATGAGAAATCCCAGCAAGCTCTAGTATCTAGTTCTGCCCATGTACCCTCCCATTTCTCTCCGAGTGTAAACAGAAAAACAAATTTGATTTTGTTTTTCTCGATGTCCACCCTGGCACAACATGAAAAGCCAGCGCGTTCTCTTTAGGATGATTGCAACTTCTGATGGATACTGATAGTGATTGTCTGCACACATAAACATTAGTGTGAGGTGAGCGGTGGTTCAGCTGATGTAGTGACTCTATAAGAACATAACAACAGCCAACCTTATACAACAAAGATGTATATGGTTAATCTTGCGCTTGTCATTTGTTTTGTCCAAACTTCAACTGTCACATTAAAAGTAAACATCTTTTCACAAACTGTGCTTAATTTTTTGGAAATGTTTAGACATTTCACCAATTCATTTCATTTTCTCTCCAGACAACCTTGGTGTTTAGGGACAAAAGATAACAAAAGTATGAAAGTGCCTTATGACAAGAAGACTGTTTGAAGTTGTTCTGGAAAAGAGCAGCTCAAGGAGGTTTTTTTTTGTCAGTTGTGATTGATATTCAACGTAAAATCCCTAAGGCTCACAAAATGTTTGTTGAGGAGCTGTTTCTGGCTTCAAAAAAGTTATTTGTTTGAGGTTCTCTTTTGATGGAATACTTTATTAAAAAACACAGGAGAAACTCTGAGGTACTTTCGTTTTTCAATGAGAAATCCTTTATTGTTATGGCTTGATGATCTTAATCTTTTAAAACCCTCCTACGCATTTAAACCTTCATCAGGGAGTTGATATTCACTATAAAATCCCTAAGACCTTCTGGGAAAAAAAACTGTGAGTAAATTGGTACATAATTGAAACAATAAAAAAGATAATATCTAGGTCTCACGTCAACATTTAGCTCTGAGAGCTAAAACGGTCCCTTTGGATATTAACACTTATATTTTATGATGTGCTATACTTATTAGCTGCTGTACTTCCAATCTGGAGCCTGAAACGGTAGCCCTTGTAGTGTGAAGGTAAGGCACTCCTGATAATAGAAATTTGCACTAAACGTGGTGAGCCTCACCAAAAGCATTTTCAGTCTCTGCCGTGAGCCCATTTAAAGGAATTAAAACGTTTCCTAATGACGGTGATCTTCGATCGATACAGGGGTCACCTGCTGGGGGGTGCAGATAGTTGCGGAGACAGGAAAAAGGGGGTGTCAGTGAATTGATGGGGACCCTATATAACCCCTGAATCCCTAATTCCCACCAGTCATCAATTACCCCCCGTGTAAAACCAAAATATCTCATGAATGCTCCATAATCTTCCCGGAATGCAAATATATCTCTCAAAATGAGGCCTTACCTATATAGCTACTGGCCAATCATCCAGCAATAGATCTGTTTTAAAGATGGGGTACCTGGCTTCGCTACACACACACACACACACACACACACACACACACACACACACACACACACCCTTGCAAAGCCACTCGCAACAGTGGATAACCTACCCAGGGTAAGTCATCCTGCCACTGCATAGATTTGCATGCATTCGCTTGACAGACACCCCTATGCATGGTGACAAGTACTAGGCATGAGTAATAGGCTACCGCGATCAGCATGTGGGTGGGTGGGTGGGTGTGCTCTGCTCGGCTCTGCTCTGCTCTCTCTCACCTTAGCTTAGCGCTGGTACCTAACATTAGTTCAGGCACAGGATGGATGAGTCAAAGCACCTTCAGTGTTAGTGTTACGGTAGCATCATATGCACGCTACCCCCCCACCTCCTGATTTGCATTACTTCTGCCCAGTACGCACAGGTCTCACACAGTGTGTGCAAATCTGCCCGGCTCCACGGGCAAAGCCGGCATCAATCCACGAGCTTGTTACCTCGGCGCAGGGAAACGGACAGTTGCTGTTGCACCCCCTGCACTCATTAGAGCAGGCAGCCAAAAATCAGTATGCGCTCCGGTTCAAGCTCCCACTTTATGGCTGCGCGGAGCAGTGGGAGCCATTCATGAGCCACACTTTCATTTAATAAAAAAACCTGTGCACCTGTCGAGAGTCCCCCCCCCCTTACCAACATTTGGTCCTGCAGTTCATTCAGATGGATCTTCAAAAACAGTCAAGAAAACCTTCTGCTGCTGCAACAGAAAACAGAAGAAAGGGAGGAGGAGGAGGAGGAGGAGGAGGAAGAAGAAGAAGAAGAAGAAGAAGGAGAAGGAGAAGAAGGAGGAGGAGAAGAAGAAGAACAGAAAAAAATATAAGGCTGAGGTTTGGCAGGTCCAGGTTAAATTTGGGTTATGGTTTTGGTCTGTATGGATCAGCTACTGCTTGACTATAGATTATGCACGTATGTTAATAACATCAATATAAAGTCCTACCCAGACTGAACTCATCTATAATGAACCAGTTTCAAACATGCACACATGCATACATGCTCCACACACACACACACACACACACACACACACACACACACACACACACACACACACTCACACAAACAGCATGCACCACAAACACACACACACACACACACTGCTTTGTTTCCACAAGGTAACCCTGGCAGCTGTATACGTGCCGTATATGTGACTTTAACTAATTTCCCTCTGTGACCCCCATATAATCCATCACTGGGTTTAATGAAGCGTGCCTCTGCCTTGCCCTCCGATACGCCTAGGTCATCTATCCTATCGAAGGGCACTTTGTTTACTCGCAGTCTGAAGTGTGCTGAGGCCTTTCTGTGCGATCAATAACTTCAAAGCAGACGTGTTTACAGTCTCAGCAGGCGGCTGACGTCGAGATGCATCCGGCCCGCATCCGGCACACATCCGGCACACGTCCGGCCCGCGTCTGGCGCGGATCCTGCCCCTGTGTTCATTACTTCATTAGTTGGCGTGATGGGTGTGTGCTATTTCTGAGTATTGATTTACAGCTGAGGAGGGAATTAAAGCTCTTGTACGAGATGGCTCTCAAGGAATCTATAAAAATTGAGGTGAATAAGGAATACATACAGAAACACACACACATAAATAGAGAGAAAAGGAGAGAGCGAGAGAGAAAGAAAGAGATTTCACAGACATACAAACTTCATAAAACAAAAAAGGCCACAAAATGTGTGTAGAGAGTGTATGTGTCTATAATAAATACACATTTTTGTTGCAATTATCATTTCAACATGTTTCTAATTGCATAGTCCCATGTTTGTTATAACAAGGTTTACATGTGAACGACTGTATTGTTGATGTCTTTCTTATGGGTGCTGTTTTACACGAGTTAATGTGCTGTGTGTGTGTGTGTGTGCGTGTGTGTGTGTGCGTCTGTGTGTGTGTCTGTGTGTGTGTGCGCGCACGTGTGTGTGTGATTGAGTGAGTGTATCTCTGTCTATGTGTGTTTGCATGTAAGTGTCTATGTAAATGTAACTACGTGTTATACCTTTTAGCCTTTGGATATCCGCATACAGTCCGCCTTATCTTATTACTGAATCTTAACTTGTCTAAGTAGGAACCTCCTACATCGGAGAGAAAGCTGCAGTCTGTTGATCAGCATCCCGCACACAGCACAGCCACCCACAGATAGAGCCGGCCGTGACATTTACATTCTCAGATGGAATATCTCAGATTCAGTCATTACGTCTTGTCCTCGCTCCATTACACACGCCGCACTTGCTGTTTGATTTACCAGTGTTATCTGCCTCCTTCCTGCTAAAGTTTGCTGCCTGGCGCGCACTTACTGCAGCCAGTTCATGTATGGCTTTGCGTATGCACTAGGCTGCTCTGACATGACTGTACATGCTGTCCTGCTGTACCAGATCATGTCTAAGTGTACATGCTGTCCTGCTGTACGAGATCATGTCTAAGTGTACATGCTGTCCTGCTGTGACACTGTACGAGATCATGTCTAAGTGTACATGCTGTCCTGCTGTGACACTGTACGAGATCATGTCTAAGGGCCCATTTCCACCGCACTCTCTGCGTGTTCAGCGCGTGGCCGTATTCTGTCCGTATTCGTTTAGAATGCACGTTAACAGATTAGACCATTTCCATCGCAAGCGTGTTCTGAGCGTATTCTGTCCCTATACAAACCTATTGTATACGCCCACGCGCTGAACACGGCTACGCGCTGAACAAGGCGGTGGAAATGAGCCCTAAGTGTACATGCTGTCCTGCTGTGAGACTGTACGAGATCATGTCTAAGTGTACATGCTGTCCTGCTGTGAGACTGTACCAGATCATGTCTAAGTGTACATGCTGTCCTGCTGTGAGACTGTACCAGATCATGTCTAAGTGTACATGCTGTCCTGCTGTGAGACTGTACCAGATCATGTCTAAGTGTATATAGTCCTTGACACGTACGCGCAAACACACACACACACACACACACACACACACACACACACACACACACATAGAAAGACACACAGAATAACAGAATATAGGCACATAAACACACACATATACAGAGACACACACATACACACACACACACGCACACACACACACACACACACACATACACACACACACACACACACACAGAAAGACACACAGAATAACAGAATATAGGCACACAAACACACACATATACATAGACACACACACACGCATACACACACACACACGCACACACACACATACACACACACACACACACACAGAAAGACACACAGAATAACAAAATATAGGCACACAAACACACACATATACAGAGACACACACACACATACACACATACACACACGCACACAAACACACACACACATACACACCAATGACTGTATATGGTTTTGTGGAGGCATAAGATTTTCTGGCCAGACTGCACGTGTGTGTTGCTGTGAGACATAAACGTGATCATATCCAAAAGAGTGAACCAATGCAACAGACCGTCTCTGTGGCATTATGTGGGTGGATGGACGAGGGCATGACTAAACTGCTGTGAGTAACGAATAGAGACCAATTAACTAGGGTGACCAGACCCGTCCTCTTTCTGAAGGACACTCTCGTTTTGGGACCCAAATAACCCGTCCAGCTGGAATGTTTTAAATTGCCCCCCAAACACAACATATATCCGTGTGTTATAATCTGAACATGAAAGAGAATTGTCATCATTATGTCTTTCAGCAGAGGTTTCATGCTGGTGTTCCTCAACATGATGTGTAACAGTTTTTTTTCTCACTGGTACGCTAACATGTAATCATGCAATTTTTGCAATCAATCAATCTTTCAAACAATCAATCTTTAATCAATCTTTTATTCGTTCTTACATGTGAGAGTGTTGTGTCTTCAGTGACACTGGATATCTAAAGAAATATTAAGTTAATAGCCTGTTTATATACAGTTGAGCCCAAAATTACTAGACCCCCTTATGAAATTAGACAAAGGGTACACTATTGACTATTAATGGCCAGGGGGGTCATTTTTGTTCTTTCTTGTTTCAATTCAGTGAGCCATGTAAATGTTGGCCCCAAACCACTCTAAGGGCCATTGACAAGGGACACAGGATTTATATTATTATTAAGGGGGACACACCTAACCCCCATTGGTCTGCCACCATCTTGCCTCCAAGTATCCTCTTTCGTCACCATATATTACTTGAGCATCAGTCAACATGCAGATGGTTTTTGTTTCATTCATGGTTTTCACTGTAAAACTTATAAGAGGTTACCTATTCGCCCATACCTCCCTTAAGACCACAAAAGCATCCCACTCTAGCTGTGAGTTATTTCAGTAGCTCTGACATGAATGTCAATAGACATGGCCACAGGCTAGAAGAGAACTGCATTTTGGGAAAAAGGTCAATTTCTCTTGAATACTCCATACAACCACCCTGCAGAGAGTGCCTTCTGATGGGAATCCTGAGTGGTTCAGCATTCACCTGAAGGGCAAGGGCCGAGCCAGCACAAGCCGGCCTCTCACCACACAGAAAACACAAGTCTACTCGCCCTTATTCACACGGATTAAATGCTAATACTGTCGTTGAATGCCAAATTTGATCCGCTTTTACACTCCGGGCCGCTATGAGGCAGCAGAGGGGTAGTGAACTATTGGTTGACAATGGCCAATAAGCCCAAAGAAGAAAACAGGGAAGTTCTTTCTCCAAAATGGCGGAGTACGATCTGACCACCAAGATCGCGCACTTTTTAGACCGACATTTAGTCTTTCCCTTGCTGGAATTTCTTTCCGTGAAAGAGGTAAGTTAACTTATGACATACCAAGTGATAATATTTTGAAGGAATATTTATCCATAGAGTGACTCTAGCTTGATTTATCCCCCACGTGCTAGCATCTGCCCAGCGCTGTCACCCAACCGGCATCCTATGGTTATCTAGGATAGCTTAGCAGCTAGCTATCCTATCAGCCAGCTGATGCGAGGGATACAGCTGATCATCACGTTCGAAATTTGTTATGTTTACAGATGTGACCTACGCATACACTACTTTAATCTGTTATGTTATTTATAGATTTACAATGAGAAGGAACTACTCCAGGGAAAACTGGATCTGCTTAGCGACACCAACATGGTGGATTTCGCTATGGATGTGTACAAAAACCTGTACCCTGACAAAGAGATCCCCCATGGTAAGTTCAGTGGTAAAAACATGCAAGTTTGTTTGTAGGCTTCTTCTAAACATTACAATGATGTTTTTGCCATAGACCACATATACCAACTCAATTTGTACGCTGTGTTGTTATTTTAGCGCTGAGAGAAAAGAGGACGACTGTAGTTGCCCAGTTGAAACAACTACAGTCGGAAACAGAGCCTATTGTGAAGATGTTCGAGGACCCGGAGACAACCAGACAGATGCAGTCAACAAGGTGATGAACCTTTGACAGAAGTTCCAGCTCAACCATAGGAACAGAACTATTTTGCTAATGCTTCTTGTTGTGATATATAACTGATTTCCTTTGTGATTTATAGAGATGGGAGGATGCTGTTTGACTATTTGGCAGAGAAACATAGTGTAAGTTCTCCCTTCTTCTAAAGCTGTCAGTTCTATGTAAGATTGTTGTGAAAAAAACCTTGCACAGCAAACCAGTATACACAATTTTATTAAGATGCCCCACTGAAGTGCGTTGTGATGTTTTTGACCCACAGTTCCGTCAGGAGTACCTGGACACTCTCTACCGCTACGCCAAGTTCCAGTACGAGTGTGGCAACTATTCTGGCGCGGCTGAATACCTGTACTTCTTCCGTGTGTTGGTGAGTGTCTCTCTGCTAAAAGGAACAGCTGTGGTGTAGTGGTTGGGGAGTTGGTCTTGCAATCGGAAGGTTGCCGGTTCGAATCCCGCCCCTACCCATGGTTGAGATGCCCTTGAGCAAGGCATCTAAACCCACACTGCTCCAGGGACTGTAACAAACCCTGTAAATATCTGTAAGTCGCTCTGGATAAGAGCGTCAGCTAAGTGTAATGTAATGTAATGTAAAAAGGAACAGGTGCATTCAGTTTCATATTAATCTTAAGGTCATTGCTGATGGACAACTACACACATCGTCTTAAAATAAGAGCTATTTCATAAAAAGCATGATATTGCCAGAGTGTTTTATTGATAAAAGATAGATATGCAGAAAGTATAAACATGCACATTCAGAAACTTAAACTCAAGGTGCTGGACCAAACAGCATATCAAACAGGAGAAAAAGTCAACAAACCACAGTGTGCTCCCTAATTACATTCAGATGTGCAGACTTTTCCTCCAGTAAAAGATGGACATATACCTGTTCACATAAACTGACTGTGCCTCCTCTCACAACTGCTTCTGCACCTTCTGCAAGCATTTTAGTGTGGTGTGCAGCACAAGTGGCTGTTGATGGATCCTTTGCAGATGCAACAGGAAATAACACTGTGTAATAGATTCATTTTACCCAAAGAACCTTTTACTTTTGACTCTCGTCTTTGGCTCTCGTTCGCACCTGTTGTGTGGAACTGCACTCTAGTTGGTCCATTACTTCGGCGAGAGGACTCAGTGTGTAGGTAGATGTGTTTTTCGGATGGAATGTGTCTGAATGAAAACACCAGCCCAGTTTTCTCTCTCTAACTGTGGGGTCTTGCTGGTCTACTAGTCTTGTTCAGTCCATAAAGATTAGCCTAGTCAGTAAGGACGATTAATTGTTCATCAAACATGGTCAAGCTTGTTCAGACTCCGAATCACTTAGAATTATTAATCCTGGGGAATAAATAAAGAGAAAATTAGATGAAAACATACATTTCTTGTATGTGAATGTGAATTTTTATATATAATTATAATTTTACACCTGATGTGTGTTTACATGTCATATATGTCCAGTATAAATGGCTAAATGATGAGTGCTATAATTACCATGCTTGTCTAGTAAATGTGCTGATGTGTGGTGTGTCCGTCAGGTTCCCTCCACTGACAGGAACGCACTGAGCTCGCTGTGGGGGAAGCTGGCCTCTGAGATCCTCATGCAGAACTGGGAGGCGGCCATGGAGGACCTGACCAGGCTTAGAGAGACCATCGACAACAACGTGAGCATTCTCGCCCTCTCTTTTCCTCTCCTCTCTTCCTCCCTTTTCTCCTACCTGTCCCTCTCCGTCATCTTCTCCTCAATGGTCATTGTTCAATGCTTGATGGTCATTGGCCTGTTTTTGTATATAATGTAATTTTTGGTGACCAACTTAATTTTTTTCCATTACATTATATTGTTCTCTAAGATCATTGTTTTAGTTATACGTACATTTAGGCCAACTGTATGTTGGAACCTATGTGTCATACTCTCTTTATTGTGATGATGTTGCACAGAAGTAGCATTTTTTTATTTTATCACAACTAATTTACATCTTCGAAATAGATACTGCAGGCGTGCTCATCTGTAGCCCGTGGTAAATAAGGCAGCAAACCGCAAACGATCCTCTACAATTCACAAGACTGATGTGGGGTCACTCCCACCCATCTCTGCTCATCCGTCTCTTATTGCAGAGTATCAGACAGCATATCCAGCCAGGAATGGGCTGTTTAATGCAGTCTTAAATGCAGTGGCTGCACAACCGGCCCCTGACCTTTCAGCAGAATAATGCAGTATAACAGAATCATTATTCAAGTGTAATGAGAGGCAATTCGGCGTCGCTGTTTTCATGACTCTAAGTGCTTGGGCTTTTGTTATGTATAGAGCTCGCATTATCCGCATTACTTTACCCTGCTGCAGGTGGCAGCTCAGTAGGTGTTCAGTATGTGATTCATTGCTGTTTGTGTCGGAGGGAAACTGTTGATTTCTTTCTTTCTTTTTTTTTTTTTTTTTTTTAATTTACTTTTTTATTTTTTATTTGTCTCACATTACCAGACGGATGGTTGTTAATTTTTAGTTGTCGCAGTAATGTGTTTTGAGTTCAGAGTACGTGAAAAGCAATTTTGCCCCTGAGTTCTGCTCTATTACTTTTTTGGGGGTGCTAATGCTTAAAATGTGATGTATTTTATATGAAATATATATATTTTTTGGTTTTGCGGGCCAGCCATGAATTATTAATGGGTGGAAAGGTAGTAATTGCGAAAGAGACACATAACAAAAATTACTCTCTCATGTGTAGGTAACTAACTACTGGGTTGAGAGCAGCCCAAAGTGGTTCAGTATTCTGCCTAGATACTTCACACAGACATTACTGCCTCTGTCTAGACACATCACACAGACATTACTGCCTCTGTCTAGACACATCACACAGATGTTACAGCCTCTGTTGCAGCAAGTAGACTGTGTGGGATCTGAGCACACGGAGAGAGACTTTTATCTATTTTAACTAAATTTATAGCTGAATATCTATATTTGTTCCATTTGTTTGATGGATGGATGGATAGATAGAAAGATTGATCCTTTCATAGTAAATATGCATATAAATATAAAGAAATACAAATGTACGTACACAGGCTAGTAAACACTTATCGATATCATTAATAAGAAATTAAGTTATAGTTTGTGAAGTGAAAATGCAATGAATTGGCAATGTATTCCCAGAAGCAATAAAGTACCATTGCCCTGTAAATGAGTTTCCTTCTAATTACCACAGTAACGGCTGATGGTACACAGTAGGACGCTCGGAAGTTATTACCAGTGGAAGCACTTACGCTGCCCCATGATATTATGGCGTTAACTTCTGAGCTGTTGCCGTGGCAACCTGTCGCCAGGGTGACATCTGATTGATGTGGTGTGTGTGTCTCTGGAGACTCAGGGGTCCTTCTCTCAGGTGTGTGTGTGTGTGTGTGTGTGGAGACTCTGGTCCTTCTCTCAGGTGTGTGTGTGTGTTTCTGTTTCTCTGGAGACTCAGTCGCCCCTCTCTCTGGTGTGTGTGTGTCTGTATCTGTGTCTGGAGACTCAGTGGTCCTTCTCTCTGGTGTGTGTGTGTGTGTGTCTGTGTCTGTGTCTGGAGACTCAGTGGTCCTTCTCTCTGGTTTGTGTGTGTGTGTGTGTGTGTGTGTGTGGAGACTCAGTGGTCCTTCTCTCAGGTGTGTGTGTGTGTGTTTCTGTTTCTCTGGAGACTGTCACCCCTCTCTGTCTGGTGTGTGTGTGTGTCTGGAGACTCAGTGGCCCTTCTCTCTGCATTGTGTGTGTGTGTGTCTGGAGACTCAGTCGCCCCTCTCTCTGGTGTGTGTGTGTGTGTGTCTGTCTGTCTCTCTCTGGAGACTCAGTGGTCCTTCTCTCTGGTGTATGTGTGTGTGTGTGTGTGTGTGTGTGTGTCTGGAGACTCAGTGGTCCTTCTCTCTAGAGTGTGTGTGTGTGGAGACTCAGTGGTCCTTCTCTCAGGTGTGTCTGTGTGTGTGTGGAGACTCAGTGGTCCTTCTCTCTGGTGTATGTGTGTGTGTGTGTGTGTGTGTGGAGACTCAGTGGTCCTTCTCTCAGGTGTGTGTGTGTGTGTCTGGAGACTCAGTGGTCCTTCTCTCAGGTGTGTGTGTGTGTGTCTCTGGAGACTCAGTGGTCCTTCTCTCGTGTGTGTGTGTGTGTCTGGAGACTCAGTGGCCCTTCTCTCTGGAGTGTGTGTGTGTGTGTGTGTGTGTGTTTGGAGACTCAGTGGTCCTTCTCTCAGGTGTGTGTGTGTCTGTGTGTGTCTCTGGAGACTCAGTGGCCCTTCTCTCATGTGTGTGTGTGTTCCCCTGCAGTCGGTCAGCTCGCCCCTGCAGTCCCTGCAGCAGAGGACCTGGCTCATCCACTGGTCCCTCTTCGTCTTCTTCAACCACCCCAAGGGCCGCGATAACATCATCGAGCTCTTCCTCTACCAGCCACAGTGAGTGCACTTCCAACACACACACACACACACACACACACACACACACACACACACACACACACACACACACCCATATGCATGAGGGCTGTGTGAATGCCCTGAGATGGACAGCTAGCCCATCAGGGGGCTGATTCTCTAGTTGTGGTTCCCCCCACTCATACAATGTCTTTCTTTCTTTCTTTCTCTTTTTCTCTTTCTTTCTTTCTCTCTTTCTCTCTCTCTCTTTCTTTCTCTCTCTCTCTATATATACAGTACACACACACACTTTCTCTCTTGCATACATACACATACACATTTTCTTTCTCTCTCTCACACACACACACACACACACACACACACACACACACACACACACACACACACACACACACACATACTCTCAAATACACCCTTACCTGATCCCGGATACCAAGGGAAAGCCTCTGTCCTGATGAAATCTTTCTCCCTAAAGCAAAGCCCTTGAAGCCTCTTCCCCTGCAGATGGCCTGAGGGGTAGCTATCTTTGGGGGTTGGGGGGTTGGGTTGGGTTTCATGGGGGCACCTAAAAGATTCAGGAGGGTTTGGAAGGTGCCAGACACTGCAGGTGTAACTAGGTGTTTTTAAAGTGTTTGCACGGATGTGTCTAGAACCTCATCGATCTAGAAGTGATGCCAGAATACATCAACAAACAGATGCCAGAACACATTAATAGCTGTCAGACTGTATCAACAGATGCCAGACTGCATCAGATAAATGCAGCAGGGTTCAGAAGACTGGAAGCACAGGGGAAGCCTGAGGAGGATGAGGAGGCTCTGTAAGACTCTACACAGTGCAGGGACCTCTGCAGTTCAGCCTGACATGTCTGAAGGAGCCTAATAATAAATAAATCCCAGATTTGCCTCTGCTCTGCCCACTTCATGCGGAGTGCAGCTCCGCTTCTCGCCTCTGACAGGTGTAGATGCTGCGTTGCCGTGGTCTTGAGGTGCGCCCAGGCAGCAGCTCCAGGCCTGGGGGGGCACAGAGCCTTCAGCCACAGTGTCCCAGAGTCAAAGCGGGCCTGAGGGTTATGGGTTTACAGTTAGTGGGTTGGTGTCCCAGAGTTGGAAGCCTGGCAGTCAGGTAGCCATGGAGGCAAAGTTCCTATCTGTTAATATAATTCTGTACACTGTTGTCAAAAGAGCGTGTGGCACAATAACACACACACACACACACACGCACGCACGCATATCTGTGTCTGTCTCTGTCTGTCTGTCTCTGTCTGTCTGTCTGTCTGTCTCTGTCTCTCTCTCTCTCTCTCTCTCTCTCTCTCTCTCTCTCTCTCTCTCTCTCTCTCTCTCTCTCTGCGGTCCTGGGGGTTACTCTGGGTTGATGCCCCAGAGTTGGAAGCACCGAGGTAGCCATGGAGGCGAAGTCCCTATTTGTTAATATAATTCTGTTAAGAACGCAGTGCTCAGACCTCTGAAGGAATGAGAAGATGTCTGAAGGAGCCTAATATAAATCCCGGCATCACCTCTGCGGTGCCCACTTCATGCAGACTGCCGTGCCTCTCTGCTCTTCGCCTCTGACAGTTGTGTGGGCAGGGTTGCCATGGTCTTCAGCAGTGTTGCGGCACAGCGAGGTGCAGTGTAACGATGTGCCATGCGGTCGTTTGACTCCGGAGCTGTTGTGTACCGCGTGTTTTTGCACTGAAGCAGTGTGCCGCGTGCTCCTTTGACTCCGGAGCTGTTGTGTACCGCGTGTTTTTGCACTGAAGCAGTGTGCCGCGTGCTCCTTTGACTCTGGAGCGGTGTGTTGTGGTAAAGCGCAGTGTACCGGCATGCCATGTGCTCTTTTAACTCTGGAGCAGGGTGTTGGGATGAGGTGCAGTGCCTTGCCACTCGCTCGTTTAACTCTGGAGCAATTAGGTGCAGTGCCTTGCCACTCGCTCGTTTAACTCTGGAGCAGGGTGTTGGGATGAGGTGCAGTGCCTTGCCACTCGCTCGTTTAACTCTGGAGCAATTAGGTGCAGTGTAATGGCTCTTGCTTGTTTAACTCTGGAGCAGGGTGTTGGGATGAGGTGCAGTGCCTTGCCACTCGCTCGTTTAACTCTGGAGCAATTAGGTGCAGTGTAATGGCTCTTGCTTGTTTAACTCTGGAGCAGGGTGTTGGGATGAGGTGCAGTGCCTTGCCACTCGCTCGTTTAACTCTGGAGCAATTAGGTGCAGTGTAATGGCTCTTGCTCGTTTAACTCTGGAGCAGGGTGTTGGGATGAGGTGCAGTGCCTTGCCACTCGCTCGTTTAACTCTGGAGCAATTAGGTGCAGTGTAATGGCTCTTGCTCGTTTAACTCTGGAGCAGGGTGTTGGGATGAGGTGCAGTGCCTTGCCACTCGCTCGTTTAACTCTGGAGCAATTAGGTGCAGTGTAATGGCTCTTGCTTGTTTAACTCTGGAGCAGGGTGTTGGGATGAGGTGCAGTGCCTTGCCACTCGCTCGTTTAACTCTGGAGCAATTAGGTGCAGTGTAATGGCTCTTGCTTGTTTAACTCTGGAGCAGGGTGTTGCAGTGAGGTGCAGTGCCGTGACACTGGCTTATCTGACTCAGCGGAGTGTTATGGTGGGGTGCAGTGTAATATTGTGCCACTCGGTCTTTTGACTCTGGAGCGGAGTGTTATGGTGGGGTGCAGTGTAATATTGTGCCACGCGCTCTTTTGACTCTGGAGTGGAGTGTTGTAGTGAGGCACAGTATAATGTCATGCCACTCACTCTTGCCTCTGGAGCGGAGTGTTACGGTGAGCTGCAGTGTAATATTGTGCCACTCACTCTTGCCTCTGGAGCGGAGTGTTACGGTGGGTTGCAGTGTAATATTGTGCCACTCACTCTTGCCTCTGGAGCGGAGTGTTACGGTGGGTTGCAGTGTAATATTGTGCCACTCACTCTTGCCTCTGGAGCGGAGTGTTACGGTGGGTTGCAGTGTAATATTGTGCCACTCACTCTTGCCTCTGGAGCGGAGTGTTATGGTGGGGTGCAGTGTAATATTGTGCTACTCACTCTTGCCTCTGGAGCGGAGTGTTATGGTGGGTTGCAGTGTGATATTGTGCTACTCACTCTTGCCTCTGGAGCGGAGTGTTACGGTGGGTTGCAGTGTAATATTGTGCCACTCACTCTTGCCTCTGGAGCGGAGTGTTATGGTGGGTTGCAGTGTGATATTGTGCCACGCGCTCGTTCGACTCTGTTGCTCTCTGCCCTGCTCTCGCTCACCCGCGGGTCCTGCTTTTCAATTAAGCACCGCTCAGCGGGCAGCAGCTTTCTCCTCTTTGTGAGCGGCGTACGGGGGCGCGAAACGCCATATTGGGGATCAAAGGCAGATGTTAAAAGCACCCTCAAGCTACTGCAAATGCACCCATTTTTCATACATCCCCCATACACACACACAGACATGTGCACACACACCCATCTCGCTCCATATGTGTGTGACCAGAGGGGTTAAGTGGTCCGGAACACTTGCAAACAGAAGGACTTCTGAAGTCTGTTAATGTGTTTGTTTTTGGCTTGTTGGTGTTTCTGTACTATGGCTCAAACATTTGGGGTCGCTTAGAAATTTCTTTGGTTTTTGAATAAAATGCAAATGGAGCAAGTATGTTCTTTTGAAAGCAAAGTTTGCGGCAGAAAATTAGCATTTCATTACATGAAAATTGTTATGTGTAACCCTGTTAATGGCTATGGCTTTCTTTTTCATTTTTCTGTAGTTTTTAATTCCAGACTAATATTCTACATTCGGACTAATTATCTGCATTTGCATGGAGACGTGTTGGTTCTCAAGTAAAGGAGCTTGGGTGGATTTCAGCTGCAAAGGATGCTTAAAATTCACTGTGTGACTTTCAGTTCTGAGTTTTAAACTGCACTTGATTACTCATGGATGTTAATAGATGTTGTACTTACAGAGTCTTATGCCCTATTTACTTGCTAGACAGACTCTGGTGATTAGGAGATAAATACATACATGTCTATCATCAGTCTATCAGTTTATCAGTCGCCCTGTGTTCTCCAGCGTGACTGTGGTCTTCTGTGGTTGCATAGGCGTAGCCCACCCACTTGAGAATCAGGCCCACCCAATCAGAAGGCCTTTTTTGTTTGATTGACAGTTTAGTTAATCATGGTAACCTATGTGTTTTGGGCTAGGCCCACCTGATTTTTTTTTTCTGGGCCCACTGTGATTTCTGGCTACGCCCTGCAGGTGTGATTGATTTTTTTAATTTTTTAATTTATTTTATTTTATTTTTTTGTCCTTGACACTTTGTGCTCTATACCTTTTGTACTTGACCCCTGATACTTTTATCTTGCACCTTACTGAACTTGCTGCTTAATTTTGTTGTGCAGGCAACTGTTCAATGACAAAGTCTTGAAGTCTAATGATGAATTGAACTCAGTTTCACCCTTTCGCTTCCTGGTGCTCCCAAACAATCAGGCCCACCCAATCAGAAGGCTCCCTTTGTTTGATTGACTGTTTAAGTACTAATAGTAACCTAAGTGTTTTGCTTCCTGGTGTGTTCTCAGGTACCTGAACGCCATCCAGACCATGTGCCCCCACATCCTGTTTAAGTAATAATAGTAACCTAAGTGCTTTTCTTCCTGGTGTGTTCTCAGGTACCTGAACGCCATCCAGACCATGTGCCCCCACATCCTGCGCTACCTGACCACGGCCGTCATCACCAACAAGGACGTGCGCAAGCGCCGCCAGGTGCTCAAGGACCTCGTCAAGGTCATCCAGCAGGTGGGTTTGGGTTTGGGTTCCGCTTCTAACCGGGCCAAACTGGACCAGAAGACTCCATCCCCATCAGAACTTTCTCCGCCTCTGTTAGGGCTGGGCGATATGGACCTAGAACCACTTCTGATATACAGCTGGCAGCTGCTGGGCTTAGACTGACTTAGGGCTGGGCGATATGGACCAAAACTGATATCACAATATTCCTGGGCTGACTGGCGATATACAATATCGATATTTCAAAAACAGAATGAGCAAAGTGTTTCATGTTAAAGTAAGACTGCTCTAAAAGAGCTGTGCAACTGAAAAGGTAAACAGTAACACACGCAGGGGTACAGCTGAGCAATCCAAGATAGCTCTGGCTGTCTGAACAGTGTGAACACATCAGAATAAGTGCTTTTGATAAAGTGCTATTGCAGCATCGAAAATATATCGATATGTATTTGACTCTATATCTCCTTCAAAAATATATCGATATTATGACAATATCGATATATCGCCCAGCGTGCACCCTAGTGTGTGTGTTTACCCAAGACTGCAGGGGGGGGTTGGGTCAAGGGTGGGGGATGCACACAGATAATGCTAGCTGTGCAGTCTTTGCGGCAGGTAAATCTGCTGGGTCATTCAGGTACATCTATGGCAAGGAGGGTGAGAAAGCAGGTGAGTTTGGGTTTATTTCAGAGCAGACCAGGTCGAGCCCCTAGCCATTAGCATTTCTCAGCCTTTGCAGACTGGAGTGTGTGTACCCAGGATTGCAGATGGGGGATGCATACAGATAATGCTAGCTGTACAGTCTTTGCTGCAGGTAAATCTGCTGTGTCATTCATGCAAGGAGGGTGAGAAAGCAGGTGAGTTTGGGTTCATTGCAGGATTGCAGATGGGGCTGTGGGGTGGGGGGCGGCGGGGGGATGCACGCAGAGAGTGCAAGCTGTGCAGTCCTCGACCCAGCAGGTTTCCCTTTTATCATTCATTTCCATCTGTGATGAGGAGGGAGGAAAAAAGCAGCTGGGTTTGGATTCATTTCAGATCAGGTTGCCGGGCCTACCTACCCATTAGCACTTTCTCAGCTTTGCTGACTGGTGTGTGTGTGTGGGTGTGTGTGTCGGTGTGTGTGTCGGTGTGTGTGTGGGTGTGTGTGTCGGTGTGTGTGTCGGTGTGTCCAAGACCTGTGTTTGAGGGGGATGCACACACAGTTCCAGCTATGCAGGTCTTGACCCAGCAGTCTTTGTCATCTATTTACTTCTGTGAAAAGAAAAGAGAGGAGGGAAAAGCAGGTGGATTTGGGCTTGTTTCAGATTGGGTTGTGCTGGGCCTACCCCATTAGCACTCTCTCAGCCTTTGCTTGTGTGTGTGTGTGTGTGTGTGTGTGTGTGTGTGTGTGTGTGTGTGTGTGTGTGTGTGTGTGTGTGTGTGTCTGTCCAACACCGTGGAGGATGTTTCTTTACCTAGGTGCCTCGTGCTTGTGTGTGTGTGTGTGTCCATGTCCCCGTCCCCAAAACCGGGGAGGGTGTTTCTTTACCAAGGTGCCTCGTGCTTGCATGAGTCAGTGTGTGTGTGTGTGTGTGTGTGTGTGTGTATGTATGTGTGCAACACCGGGGAGGGTGTTTGTGTCAGATGCAGACATTGGCTAAATGCAAGCTGTGCACGCTTTGACCCTGCAGGCTTACCTTCATCATTTATTTACGCTCATCAAAAGGTGAAAGAAAAAGGCAGAGAAGATGTTGTAGACGGCACACACACACACACACACACACACACACACACACACAGTCGCTTTTCTTCTATCTGTTCTCCGCAGAGGTGGAACTAAATGGCCCCCGCTCCGCTCCGCTCCGTACCTGCTTGTAGTTTTGCGCTGGTGACCTGCAGGTGTTCCTGCGGTTTATTAAATTTCACTCCTCCTGAGACGACTTCCTGTGCCATCGCAGGGAGAAAGAATCACACTAGCTGCAATTCAGCACAAAATTCAGTTTAGCATTGTTCCCTGTCTCTCTCTCTCTCTCTCAGTTTAGCATTGTTCCCCCTCTCTCTCTCTCTCTCTCTCTCTCTCTCTCTCTCTCTCTCTCTCTCTCTCTCTCTCTCTCTCAGTTTAGCATTGTTCCCTGTCTCTCTCTCTCTCTCTCTCTCTCTCAGTTTAGCATTGTTCCCTCTCTCTCTCTCTCTCTCTCTCTCTCTCTGCCCTCTTCTCTCTCTCTCTGCCCTCTTCTCTCTCTCTCTGCCCTCTTTACTCACTCACCCACTCTCTCTCTCTCTCTCTCTGTCTCGCTCTCTCCTTTTTTTCTTTTTCTATCTCTCTGCCTCTGCCTCGGTCTCTCCTTGCTCTCACTCACTTTCCCTCTCTGTCTTACTTTTTTTTTCTTTTTTTTTCTGTCTGATGTCTGTCCAATCCCCCCCCCCCTCTCTCTCTTCCCCTCCCCCTCTCTCTTTCTCCCCCACCTCTCCCTGTCATGTTCCATGTGTGTGTGTCTGACCGGTGTCTCTCTCTCTCTCTCTCTCTCTCTCTCTCCCTCCCCCCCTCTCTCTTCCTCTCTCCCTTTCTCTCTCTTTCCCCCTCTCCCTTCCCTTCTCCCCCCCCCCCTCCCTCCCCCCCCCCTCTCTCTCCCCCTCTCCCTTCCCCTCTCCCCTCTCTCTCTCTCTCTCCCTCTCTCTCTCTCTCTCTCTCTCTCTCTCTCTCTCTCTCTCTCCCTCCCCCCCTCTCCCTTCCCCTCTCCCCCCCCCCCCTCTCTGTCTCTCTCTCTCTCTCTCTCTCTCCCTCCCCCCCTCTCTCTCTCCCCCCTCTCCCTTCCCCTCTTCCCCCCACCTCTTTCTCTCTCTCTCTCTCTCTCTCTCTCTCTCTCTCTCTCTCTCTCTCTCTCTCTCTCCTCCACCTCTCCCTGTCGTGTGTGTGTCTGACTGGTGTCTCTCTCTCTCTCTACAGGAGTCGTACACGTACAAGGATCCCATCACCGAGTTTGTGGAGTGTCTGTACGTCAACTTCGACTTTGACAGCGCTCAGAAGAAACTGCGGGAGTGTGAGTCGGTAAGATCACACACACATGCACACACACCAACTCACCCATTCCCTCAGCAACTACAGCACAGCCAGGCGAAGCTCGTGTCTTTTGTCAGACATCATGAGTGTGTCGGCACAGAGTGTCGCGTCACATAACACATTCCCCATGAATGCCTGCTAATGGGCTGCTGTGTGTGTGTGTGTGTGTATGTGTGTGTATGTGTTTGACTGTGTGTGTGTGTGTGTTTGCACATGTGCCAGAATCCCTTCTGAATGGTTAAAAAAAGGAGTTCCTTAGAACAGGATTCACCTAGGACCCTATACACACACACACACGCACGTACACACACACATACACACACACACACACACACACACACACACACACACACACACACACACACACACACACACACAAAGACACAGACAGACTCAGACACACACAGACAAATGCACACAGACACACACACACACACACAAACCCACTTACACACACACACAAACCCACTTACACACACACACAAACCCACTTACACACACACACAAACCCACTTACACACACACACAAACCCACTTACACACACACAGACAGACAGACACACACACACACACATACACACAGACATACACAAAGACACAGACAGACTCACACACACAGCAGCCCATTAGGAAGCATTCATGGGGAATCATTTATGTGACGCGAAACCCACTTACACACACACACAAACCCACTTACACACACACAGACAGACAGACACACACACACACACACACACACACTACCCCCCTGAGCGCTGTCTGATGCTGATGTGTAAAGCAGTGGAATCATCCCCAGTGGCAGCACGAGCAGAAGAGGCCTGACGGCTTCAGAGCCAACCCCCTGGTGCTAGCACAGCAGGACAGATCTGTGTGTGTGTGAGTTTCTGTGTGTTGTGTTCTGTGTGTATTTGTGTGTGTGTGCGTGCTTGTGTGTGTATGTGCTGTGTTTTGTGTGTGTGCGCTTGTGTGTGTTTGTGTGTCTGCGTGTTTGTGTGTTTGATTGTGTGTGTGTTTCTGTGTGTATTGTGTCATGTGTGTGTTTGTGTATGTGCACGCTTGTGAGTGTTTGTGTGCTTGTGCGTGTTTGTGTGTGTGCATGTTTGTGTGTTCGGTTGTGTGTGTGTGTTTCTGTGTGTCTGTGTGTGTGTGTGCTTGTTTGCTCACAGCTTGCATGCAGTCCATTAACCGGTCATGACGGGGCTTGAACGCGTTGCCAGAATTAGCAACTTGCGCGCACAATTGGTGTGACATTTTTGCCGAGCTCACTTCCACTAAAAGCTTATTCCAGCCATGAAATTGCCCACGTCGTAGTTGTTTGTGTGTGTGTGTTTGTGTGTTTGCTCACTGGATGACGACTTGCTTGCAGTGCATTAACCGGTCATGACGGAGCTTGAACGCGCTGCCAAAATGAGCAACTTGCGCACATAATTATTGTGATGTTTTTTCCGAGTTAACGTGCACTAAAAGCATAATCCAGCTGTGAAATTGCCCACGTCGTAGTCGCAACTTTACCTGCCTCTCCACTCAGCCTGCAACTGTCAGAACGACTGAATAGCAGCAGGTCGAATGTGTTAAAGCAACACTTAGTGTTTTTTGTTTTCAACCTACTTTTTCAACCTTTATTTATTTTGTCACATTTCCAGTTTTGCAAGTAGGTGTAGGCAGAGGCTTTTATTTTGTGTTGTGTTCTTAATAGCACACACACACACACACACACACACACACACACACAGACACCGCATGAAGGGACATTCAATGGCTGAAAATGTTCAATAATGCAGCATGTTTCCAAATTCAATGAGTAATCCTGCTATATTATCATTATTGGAGTTGAGATAATCATAGTTATCATGTTTTCCATAATGGAGCAGCCTTAGCTGAATGTGCTGTTAATATGTTTTTTAATCGGTCATTGTCTGGTCTTCTCTCTCGGTCCAGGTGTTGGTGAACGACTTCTTCCTGGTCGCCTGCCTTGAGGACTTCATTGAGAACGCTCGCCTGTTCATCTTCGAGACGTTCTGTCGCATCCACCAGTGCATCAGCATCAGGTGAGATTGGGGGGGGGGGGGGCGCCACCACAAGTGGGGTTGGGGGAGTGGAGCTTAGTGGTGTTGGGGGTGGAGCTTAATGGTGTTGGGGGAGTCAGGCTTAGTGGTGTTGGGGGAGTCAGGCTTAGTGGTGTTGGGGGAGTGGAGCTTAGTGGTGTTGGGGGAGTGGAGCTTAGTGGTGTTGGGGGAGTCAGGCTTAGTGGTGTTGGATGAGTGGTGCTCAGTGGTGTTGGGGGAGTGGAGCTTAGTGGGGTTGGGGGAGTGGAGCTTAGTGGTGTTGGGGGAGTGGAGCTTAGTGGTGTTGGGGGAGTCAGGCTTAGTGGTGTTGGGGGAGTTGAGCTTAGTGGTGTTGGGGGAGTTGAGCTTAGTGGTGTTGGGGTCGCCACCACAAGTGGTGCTGGGGGAGTGGAGCTTAGTGGTGTTGGGGGAGTCAGGCTTAGTGGTGTTGGGGGAGTTGAACTTAGTTGTTTTGGGGTCGCCACCACAAGTGGTGCTGGGGGAGTGGAGCTTAGTGGTGTTGGGGGAGTGGAGCTTAGTGGTGTTGGGGGAGTGGAGCTTAGTAGTGTTGGGGGAGTGGAGCTTAGTGATGTGGCTCAGGTTAGATGTCTCCAGCTCCCGTGTGTAACTCCATACGCTGTGGGAAAGGGAGATGGGGGGGTTGCCACCACAAGTGGTGTTAGGGGAGTCAGGCTTAGGCCCCGTCCACACGACAACGTTCCTGGATTTTTTTCTTTGCGGGTTAAAAAAAAAGTCGCGTCCACACGACAACGGAGCAGTAAATATTTACGTCCACACGGGAAAGTTTTCATTGCGTTTTCATTGCAGAAGGTGTGCTGTCCCAGCTTGAGGGGCATGATCAGAAGCGCAATGCTTAATCAAAGCTAATCAAATCACAATTTATTCGACAGCAACCAGTTTGTGAAAGTTTGAAGTTGTTGTTATATGTGCAGCGCAAGGTGAATGGGCGACGACGTCATCGTTTTCAAAAGGATGCGTTTTGCCTGTCCACACGAGAACAAAACGGCGGCGTTGTCAGACTTTCTCACTTTGGAACCCGTTCTCAAAAAGTATCGTTTTCGGTCACCCAAAACGCCGGCGCCATGGGGACGGAAGGCCAAAACGCAAACAAACTTTACCGTTTTGACCTGAAAACGTTGTCGTGTGGACGGGCCCTTAGTCTGGTTGGGGGAGTCAGGCTTAGTCTGGTTGGGGGAGTGGAGCTTAGTGATGTGGCTCAGGTTAGATGTCTCCAGCTCCCGTGTGTAACTCCATACGCTGTGGGAAAGGGAGGAAATGTAGTGTAACAGGGGCTTAGTGTTTCCCTGGTGAGTTCAGAAACTCTAATGGTCTTTGTGTGTGTGTGTGTGTCTGTGTGTGGGGGGGTATATGTTTGTGTTTCTTAGGATGTGTTTGTGCCTGGGGGTATGTGTGTGTTTGTATGTTTGTGTGTGCTGTACATGTTTGCGTGTGTATTAGTTTGTGTGTGTGTGTGTGTGTGTGTGTGTGTGTGTGTGTCTGTGTGCACGCCAAATGAAGTCCAGTGGGTGGTGTAGCGCTCCTGCTATTATTCCCCCAGGGTAGCCTAGCGAGTGTGTGTGTGTGTTTGTGTATTATGTGTGTGTGTGTGTTTGTGTACTGTGTGTTTGAGTGTTTGTGTATTGTGTGTGTTTGTGTATTGTGTGTGTTTGTGTACTGTGTGTGTGTGTGTGTTTGTGTACTGTGTGAGTGTTTGTGTATTGTGTGCATGTATTTTGTGTGTGTGCTAGCCCAGCGCCTTTAGTTATGTGGAGCCCTAAGAGAATGTGTGTGTGTGTGTGTGTGTGTGTATGTTTGGGTATTGTGTGTGTACATGTTTGGGTATTGTGTGTGTGTGTGTGTGCTAGCCCAGTGAGAGCAGCCCCTTTAGTTATGTGGACCTGCGAGAATGTGTGTGTGTGTTTGGGTGTTGTGTGTGTGTGTGTGTGCGCGCACGCGCTAGCCCAGCAAGAGCAGCGCCTTCAGTTACGTGGAGACCTGAGAGAATGTGTGTGTTTGTGTGTGTATGTTTGCGTATTGTGTGTGTACATGTTTGGGTATTGTGTGTGTGTGTGTGTGTGTGTGTGTGTGTGTGTGTGTGTGCGCGCGCATGTGTGCTAGCCCAGTGAGAGCAGCCCCTTTAGTTATGTGGACCTGCGAGAATGTGTGTGTGTTTGGGTGTGTGTGTATGATTGGGTATTGTGTGTGTGTATGTGTTTGTATGTGTATGTTTGGGTATTGTATGTGTGTGTGCTAGCCCAGCGAAAGCACAGCGCCTTCAGTTATGTGGACCCGCGAGAAATCAATGCGCTTGCAGCCAGGTGGAGCCGCTATTGGAAAAGCCAGCGACACACAAATAGCAACGCTGCCCTGCACTCAGCCAGGATCCATCAGCGCTGCCCTCTAAAGTCATGCTATTAACACAAGCACCCACAGCTATTCCGCCTTCAAAGACACACGCCGTTAATGCAGGCAGAAAATGGCTGCTTTCATCTGTGAGAATAGCTTCTGAAATCAATTTAAATGAAGCATGTCTATTAGTAGTTCCATCATAACTGATAATGATGATGATTATTGCTACTACTACTTCTGTGATTATCATAAAAACATACAGAATGTAACTGAAGCTCGGTTTGAGAACTAGGTTCCATGATGTAAATGTCGATGGGGTGTGAGTTGTTCACGCTGATGTAAGTCTCGATGGTGTGTGTTGTGTACACTGATGTAAGTCTCGATGGTGTGTGTGTGTATTTACGCTGATGTAAGTCTTGATGGTGTGTGTTGTGTACATTGATGTAAGTCTCGATGGTGTGTGTGTGGTGTTTATGCTGATCTAAGTCTCGACCGTGTGTGTGTTGTTTGCGCTAAGCACAGGAGCTAATAGGAGTTGATGTCCCCTGCAGCGGAGTGGAGAGTGGAGGCTCCCCCTGTGCACTGTGGGCTGCTGGAGAGATGCATTCTGGGCTTTTATTCCTTCTCTGCGTGCAGCGCTGCTGTATTTTGGCCCATACTACAGTTAGGGGTTTTTCCGCGCTGGGGAACACATAGTAGCTCTGCTGAGGCCCAATGGCAAGATTGCACTCCACGATTTTCAGCCCAGTTTGGTGGTCCCCATCACGTCCAGAAATGGAGGGGAAAATCAGATCAATTAGTAATCAGCAATCCCTGTGGACAACTGAACAGGGCTGCTCATGTTTGCATCATTGACCACTACTGGACATCTTCCATGTTTGTCACTCAGGGGGCTGGAGTTAGCCTAAAGCCAGCTGGCATCTAGATTGTTCTGGTTTCATCTTTAAAATGGGCTCCAGTGGATACACAGTCCACTTCCTGGATACAGAAATATGTCCTGTAAACAGACTAGGTGGTCTCATGTGCGGCTAAAGCGGGTCCCAGGGTGTAAATCGGGATGGTGTGTGTGAGTGTGTTGTTTGCGCTGATGTAAGTTTCGATGGTGTGTGTGTGTTGTTTATGCTGAGTGTGGGAGCTAATAGGACTTGATGTCCCCTGCAGCGATGTGGAGAAGTGTAGGCTTCCTGTGTGCACTGTGGGCTGCTGAAGAGGGGCGATTTGGGCTTTTATTTCTTCCCTGCGTGTAGCACTGCTGTATTTTGGACCCTAATAGAGTTGGGTTTTGTTTTTGTTGTGCTGAGAAGAGTACAGAGTAGCTCTCCTGAGGCGTATTGGCAAGTTCACAGGACACAATTTTCAGCTCAGTTTGACAGTTGTTCTGAGGTAAAAGGTAAAATTGGCAATGATGTCATCAGTCAGTCATTAATTAGCAGTCGCTAGGTGTGAACTTCGTCCTCAGATCCAACCAGACCATCATCATTAACCCTGCCTGGATGTCTGGCATGCTGTTCACTCAGTGGACTGGGGTGAGTTTTAGCCAGCTAGCTTATCATCCAGATTGGCTAACGACATCTTCAAAACTGGTAGATGTTGTAACACAGTTATCTTTTTTTTATTGTCAAAATCCTAAAATCCCTTAAAGAACGCACATACCTTCTGCATGTTCTAAACACCACACCGCTCGTTGCCAATCATCCAGTTCATTCACAAAATTGCCTGACCAATCAGGAGTCGCCAAGGTCACGACTGCTAGTCCACGATCACAATAACTTCCACCTCACTTCTGGAAGCAGGAATGTGGTCTCTATAGACTGTGGTGTTCCCATGTTCCATGCCATGGCACTTTGCGCTGTTGTAAATATCTCCCAAGTTGGAACATGTCAGAGTAAATGACAAACCACTCAACTCCACCACATATCAGTACAGTGGGTTGGGGACACACATTAGAGCTTTCAGCCAGGCTGGCGTTTTTGAGCCACAATAAAAGCAGTCGGGGTAACCCTGCATTGTGCAGTATTTGTGTACATACACCAGGCATGGATATTCGCACCAGCTTAAATGCTGGTCAAATATGGAAATGGCTGGTAGATTTCGGACACAAAACAATAATTTACTGTTAAGTGGGAGGTAAATTTTCCACATTTCGCAAAGGTAATTCCCACCCCTGATATACACACACTAACATGTCCAAAGACGCACATTTGGACAGACTTGATTTAAATGGGACACAAGAGAAGCTCTAACCAATACTGCGAAGGCATGCGGCCATTTTGGATTTGAGGTCTGACTCACCGTGGGTAATTGTCGTCAAAATGTCCAGCTGGGAACTCAGAATCCAATTTCCAGGTTCAGACACAAGCTTCTGTAACAGAACCGTGTCTTCCTTTCATTACTGAGAGTTGGGTACAGCAGTATGTCATTGTGTGTGTGTGTCTGTGTGTGTGTGAGGTGTTGAAGCCAAGGCAATATTTATGTATGTACACATGGTGTGTGTCCAGAGACACTGCCACTGGATAGCACTGCTGTATATACTGGTACGTCTGATATGAATGTAACCCAAACTAACTTAGAAGCACTAATAAGACATGCAGCCACCTTGGATTGGGACTCGCACTTCGTGGGTCATTATCATTGAAATGTCCAATTGGGAACTCAAGTGGCAATTGTCAGATTCTGCGAGAACGTGATTGGGCTGCCCTTCATTTGTCACGGACAGCTGGGTCTAGCAGGATGTAGCATCTTTTGTCCTTTTGAATAAGGATTTGCGGGCATGAGTGCATGTTTGTGAGATGCCAAAACGAACACAAAACATTTATCATTGTGAATGGGTGTGTATGTTCGTACACACTAGTGTGTGTGTGTGCGTGCGTGGGAGAGAGAGAGAGAGAGAGAGACAGAGACAGAGACAGAGAAAGAGAGTATGTGTGTGTGTGTGTGTGTGTGAGGTGGCGAAGCTAAGACAAAGTTTTGTTACTGTGAATGTGTGTGTGTAAGAGAGGGGGAAAGACAAAGAGCGTGAGTGAGATAGACAGAGACACAAAGTGTGTGTGTGTGTGTGTGTGTGTGTGAGGTGGAGAAGCTGACAGGAAGTTGTGTCTGTGTCCCTTCAGCATGCTGGCTGACAAGCTGAACATGTCCCCCGAGGAGGCGGAGAGATGGATCGTCAACCTCATCCGCAACGCCCGGCTGGACGCCAAGATCGACTCCAAACTGGTGAGAGACTCCCCACAGCAGTGTGTGTGTGTGTGTGTGTCTGTCTGTGTGTGTGTGTGTGTCTGTTTGTGTGTCTGACTGTCTCTGTTTGCGTGTGTCTGTCTGTGTGTGTGTGTGCGTGTTTATGTGTATGTGTGTCTGTCTGTCTGTGTGTGTTTGTGTGTGTATGTGTCTGTGTGTCTGTCTGTTTGTGTGGGTGTCTGTCTGTTTCTGCCTCTGTCTGTGTCTGTCTGTCTGTCTGTGTGGATGTCTGTGTGTGTGTGAATGTGGCTGTGTGTTTGTGAGAATGTGTGTGTGTTTGTGCATGCTAGGTCTGCTGATTTTCAAGGCACATTAGGCCATGGTCTGCAAGCAGAACAGTGGGGTGTAGATTTACTTGTGACTTCAGGGCAGAAAAGGTTGACTGATGATCGCGTGTAGGCTGTACTCACCTACGCAAGTGCCATATCCTGCAAGTGATGTTCTTTTGCCTTAATTTTAAGACTCTACTATGAAATAACACTGCACAAGTATGATGATAACCACGTTATAGACAGGAGGAAAAAAGCCTAAAGGGATTTGTAAATCAGCTATTTAACGTGAGTTTGTTGACTTACATTAGCAAGCTAATTACCCATAAAATAGGCAGCCTGTTGTGAATTTAGAAGCAGTTAGGCGCTCCTAGCGATGTGACTGATAAAGTTAACAACCAGAGCAACTACACTCTGCTTGGAGCCACACCCTATTCGCCCGGCAAGCAGGCAGGTGTAGGGGGGACGTGGTTTTAGACATGGGGGTAGGGTACAAAGCTGTGGCATGGCTGTGGCATAGAATCAGTGTGATGGCATAAATTGGCCTCCAGACTTAAAGCAACACAAAGTACTTTTTTTAACCTTAAAATTATGTTTCCAAAATTCAGTGGTTCAGCAATTTGTAACAGGGTGAAAGGCACTTCTGAATTCGTTTTGCCACCCTCCATGGGTGATAACTGCACTAAGCAAGTTTGGAGGAGCTGAGCATCTCTCTGTAGTTCTCTATGAAAGACAATTCTGCTTCAAACCTGTAGGGCGACTGAAGAGGAAAACTGCTTAGTGTTGCTTTACATTGAGAAAAAAAAAAAAAAAAAAAAAACTTGGAGTGTAGTCCTGGATCATTTCATCGTAACATTGTCTGCAAGTCTGTGTTTGGCAAACTCTGTGCTGAAACATCTAGTTTCAGTAGAAGAAGATGTTTATAAGATTTTGGAATATTGGGTACCCTGCGGAAACAAGGTTATCCCAGACTAAATGTTGTCGCTAGCAAACGGTTCAAGTGTCTGAATCTGACATTTTGAGACAGCTGTGGTAAAATGAGGAGTTCATGTGGGCGTTAATGATTGCAACACTAGTGGCATTTGGCATGTGCGGGCCTACCCAAAAACGCTCCCCAGGGGCTGGGCTGGGCTGGGCTGGGCTGGGCTGGGCTGGGCTGGGCTGGGCTGGGCGAAGGCAGAGCTTTTTTTTTTTACATAGAAGGAGGCGGAGCACTGGAGAAATCGTACATACAAATGTGTATAATCTTATGTACAGTCAATGTAATGGCATTTTAACCATATAGTTGCAGTGTCTTGCTCCACTGTATCACACTAGCTGTGTAGTGAAGTAACTGCATTCGCATTTCAAAATAACCCTTGAGAAAAAGTAGCCTGGTAAACCAGCCCCTCGTACTTCATTTCATTTTGTACAGAGGGTCTGGCATTGCTGCTTTGAGAAACGATTTCTTCCTGGAGGTGTGGACTTTTGTGGAAAGTTTAAAACAAGTGGCTCTGCCTTTACCCAATCGCCAACGTCTGGTCATCACATATGCAATTAGCCTGCCTACGCAGTACAATTCCAATGTAGCACACAAAGTCAACGTCATCGCTCATGAACACTCCCTCTGTTCGCTGATTGGCTAGGATTTGCTCAGACCGCATGCATGAATTTCAGTGGCTCCCTCTGTACAAAATGAAGTGAAGTACAAGGGGCTGGTTTACCAGGCTGGAGAAGAAGGGCTTTCAAAGCTTTATTTTGATACAAACCAGCAAATATTTCCATCCATTACAACCATGCATTTCAACCTTGCATTTGTTATGTCCTTCAGTCGTCAGAGAAAGCATATACCCGTGTCTTGCCATTCATTTAGGTAGGGCCTGGTCTTATTAACCCCAAATCGATGCCCGAAGGCCTTGCCAATATGGCCGCCAAGCCAGGGACTTGTCTACAAGGACTTTGGCGGAGAGGAGGGGAGGT
>CM050201.1:27232592-27247592 GCA_027475355.1 Coilia nasus
ATGGACTTGCTGCTTAGCTGCATGTTGCTACCAATTTTAGGATTTATACATAAATTTAGTCCAGCATTCTGGAGGCAGATTAAGGCTCTGTCCAGGTCACCCCGTTCCTCCAGGAATGAATTAACATTTAAACCGTCAGTCTGAACCTCTGGCATTCACGAGAAAAAAAAAAGATTTTATAGCCATTAAAAACATCATGCTGACAGCGTGAGGTTAGTATTCCTCAGATGTAAGACCTTGCTTGGCCTTGCTGCCTTCACTACAGTGGCTCTCTAGCACCTCTAGTGGTGCTGTGTGGAAATGCATGCTGGGTCCAGCTGGTAAACATGCATGAGATGTTATTAGTAGTAAATGTAGTGAAAATGCATAGGTACTGTAGTTATGCCATCATTTGCAAGCAGAACAGGTATTACTTCACATGCTGTTACTAAGTCTAGTTTAAAACTAATTATCCTAAATATAGAACCTTTAAATTAACCATTGCATCACTACCCCATTGGCCAATTTACTTCTACTTCAAATCCTGTTTAATGACTGGTTGAGGGCTTCGGTGGGATTTAGACAGGCGCTTTTGCCTTCTCCTAATGCTGTGGCTTTCATGGCTCATATCATTTATTCATTTTTTTTTTTATTTCTCCCGCAAGTACTTATTTTTTTACTAGCCAACTTTGTTCATTGCTTACATCAGCTGTTTCTTAAGTTTATTCCTCATAAGAGGACCATGCTCAAATAACAAAAAAATATTACCAGTTGTAAATCTGAATAATAATAAAAAAAGATGCCTGTGCTGTAATTGTTGTAATGATATAACTAATAAAAGTGCTGCACTTACATAGTGAAAGGCTCTGTAATGGAATCGCATTCTCCTCTTGCACCTCTCATCTGATGATTTTGCTTCTCCCTCCTTCCTTCCCCCTCTCTCCCTCCTTCCTTCCCCCTCTCTCCTTCCCTCCCTCCCTCCCTCCCTCCCTCTCTGTCTCTCTCTCTCTCTCCCTCCTTCCTCTGCAGACACCCAACTGGGCTGCCCAGGACTCTGGATTTTATTAGATATGTTGCAGCTGAGGGACGAGTGATCAATAAGTCTTTGTAACCCCCGACCACCACCACCCCTACCCCTGAATAAAATGACTTGGTATTTAACTGGTTCGCTGCGCCTCAATTTGTTTTTATTTCGTCTCTTTTGTAAGGCCTGGACACAATATTTTCTGTCTTTTTCACACACACACACACACACACACACACAGGCTTTCTGACAGTGACTCCATAGTGCCACCTACTGGATGTGCCAAATATGTCTGAGCTGAAGGTGACGACCAGTTTAAGTAGGGATGTTTTAAAAAAACAAAACAAAAAAAACATCTTGGCTGTGATTTTGCCTGTGATATTTTTCTTGTTAAAAAAATGAATACACACAAAACAGAAAGGTACATTTAGACTACAAAATATATGTTTTAATATTAAATAATGCAAATTTGATGCCATAGGCACAGATTGTGATGTACAATACAATATGATTAGAGCATTTGCAAAACATAGAGTTTCCACTATGATGTAACAAATGCACTGAGGGATTTTCAACATATAGTTCTATGAGTGCTAAAGAATGTTTGGGTGGAATTCTAGACAGGAGAAATAATTCACTTTTCAAAGGGTTAACAATACATTTTGTATCAGTGGGGAAAATGCCCAGAATTCCATCTCCCCTTACAAGAATCTCTAGACACTTTGAGGCCAGCTGTGAGCAGAAGCTGTTCGAAGGCTAACACAGAATCTTGGCTTTAAGGCGTTGGAAAAACACACGTCACCTGTTCACCTGTGGATTGATGTGTTTTCTGAAAGGTTATACAAGGTCAAAGACTCAACAGCGACGAGAAGTTTCCGTGACTTGAGCCAAATGGCTTTCATTACAGGACTATGGTACGTTTGGATATGAAACCCAGCTGGGCACAACTATCATAATCTCTGTGTCTCCATCTGCCCCCTGAGTATCCAAACACCGTAGCAGTGCACAACAAAGCTGATTAGCAAGGAATGAATCCCTGAGGCCACAGGGCAGATTCTTGCTTTCCAATTACACAGCAGTAATGACGCTATTAGGCCTATGACTCAAAGTTAATGTAAAACTGTCTGGACAAGAAATCTGTTGCATTCCCAGTGTTCGCATAAAATGCATAAGAAAGTTTCCACCTTGTTTTGCACATAAACATTTTAGCTGGGTCCTATTTGTATCTGCCCTCGTATATTAGATTAGATTCAACATTATTGCCACTACACAGCACAAGCACAGGTGCATCTAAGTGCAGTCAGACTCTTGCCAGAAGTGCAGTAACAGAGAACAGGATGTGCATATTTACAGATATCTATGTATGTAGGCCTAAAGCATACACATCCAACAAAAAGCAAAGCAACCAACAAAAAGCAAGTCTGAGACACCGGTGATCTCTCAGGAAGTTTTGAATTATACTTGAATTTGAATAATATATTTGAATAATATATGATGTTTGAGACAGCGTCCTGAAGAGATGTATCTATATTCCATTGGATGTACATATGTACAGTATCTATATGGTGTTGGATGCGCACAACACACTTACTGATGTCTGTGCATTTGGATGTAAGCAGGAAATGCATCAGCAATAATTAGGGGTGTGTCTGTGCGGATTCTAATTCATCCAGGTCACATTTCACCCCTCCTCTCCTCGTTTGTTAAAGTGCAAAGTTATACGCAACTGGACTCCATTGGGCTTGAAAAAAAAAAGAAGAAAAAAGTCTATTTGCCTACATCTTAGCACTTTGACCAATACATAACTGTACTATGATTATGTGCATAGATGTCATATGTCTGTGTGCCTATATGGATGTATGTATATGTTTATGTATATGTGATAGATGTGCACTTCGGGATAAATAAAGTGTCTTTACTCTAAGTGGGAGGGGTGGGATCCCAATAACATTTAAATGAGGGGGAGGGGGGTTATGCAGGGCTGGGCATTTCAAGCAAAGACCCAAACTGTGAAGAGTGCTGACTCTCAGCAGCGGTCTGGAGTTGCCCTCCACTTAGCGGCCTGTTTGGATCACAAGCCATCAGCTCCCCCCCGCCCGGCGCATTATCAGTCCTGCGATGCACAAAGTTGCTGACTTTATCACGCTCAGGGGTAGATATTGTCTGCAAGCCAATGTGAAGGACCAGACTGCACCTTCTTAAAAAACACTGAATCCACAAAAGCTGGTAATTACACTTGCCCCAGGCCACTACACTTTGACTATTGATTTAAAAATGTATTTACATAAATGTCTTCATCTCACCAATGTAACTTTTAAAAGGGTTAAGAGGAGAACAAATATGAAATTTATGTCAAGGCAGCATATAGTGATTTAGTGTTGGGGCTTACTATTGTCTATAAAGCATCTTTGACATCTATAAAATACAATAAATCTATGCTGAATGTAAAAAAAACAACTCCCTCAAATCTATGAGTCATTAAATATATACAAATTTGGTCCTGGTCATGATATGAAGGTTTCTCTGCAAAAAAAAAAAAAAAAAAAGAACCTGGAACACTGAAAAATCTTGTTGCGGTATCATGTGTTACCACAAGGGGGCAGCATCTAACTGTCTAGTCTCTCTCCGAGCGCTAATTATGGCAAACACTCACAACAGCATGCTGGCTTTTATGCTTGCCAAGTGGTCTTGACACAAAAAATATCACCCAAGATTCCACTGGAAAATGCTTACATGTCACCCAACAGGAAGTTGGCAATATGACTAGATGCTGAGTGGCGAGTACTCTCAGCCAGCGGGACATCTAATACAAACACAAACGCTGGAACGCTGAAAGTTGTCAAACTCCTGTCATGGATACCAGGGTGAGTTGATTCCTGTTTGTGTGGACATAAGAACTAGGTGATCCAGTTAGAGTGGCGTTTAGTGTCAACCGTCTGACTCATTTGGAGTGCATTATGGGTCCACTTACGGCCGTGGTTTGGAAGTTGTACGGAAGCTGTCAGGAGCGTTGACATGTCCATATCCCAGGAGCTTTTGCTGCCTGTGGTGATGCCTCTGGAGACGACGGCGGGCATGAAATTAAGGCCCGGCAGCATCGCCACGGCAGCCACAGAGAACATGAAGTCCTGCCTGGAGTGTGTGTGTGTGTGTGTGTGTGTGCGCGCGCGTTTAAGCATGTGTCGGGTGGTGGGGAGAAGAGGGCACTTAGTAGTGGGTGCCTGAAGACACAGAGAGAGAGAGAAAGAGAGAGGAGAGAAGTGAAGATGGAATGACAAGCAGGCAGCCAGGCGGTGTCTGCTCCTGTCGGTGAGTAATGAGTGGTGTCTGCTCTTAGTACACTTAGTGCTGCACCCCCCGCCCCACACACCCCCACTGCACTACGCCCACTCATCTCATCTCATCTCATGTCATCCACACATCAGGCGTCCCAACCTGCACAAACTCATTTCAGGCAGGTCAACAATGCAACCCCTGCCTCCCACCCCCACCCCTACCCTCAACCCCTGCCAGCTGGAACACACGAAGGAAAAAGATAATGTATGTGAAAAACTGAATAGCCTAATGAGAGAGACAGAGGTCGTCTATTACGTCTGCAAAAACGCTACACGGGACTGTCACTGTCACTCTTCCTCACTCCGCCTGTCTCCCTGTCACTTGCTGCATCTGTCACTTGTCCTAATTAGCTAAAGACATTTGTGAGAACTGTGGGAGTCGCTTTTCAGATGTGGGAGACTGCCCGAGGTCGCGGGAGACTTGGAATGTCTGCCACATCTGCTGCAGGTCACCTGGGTGGCACAGGTGAGGGAGGGAGAGAGGGAGAGGGAGTGGGAGAGAGGGAGTGGGAGGCAGAGAGAAAGAGAGAGAGAAGGAGAGGGAGGGAGAGAGGGAGGCCTATGGCTCACTTGCCTCGAGGAGAATGTCTGTCTGTTCATCCACAATTACCTGTCAGCCAATCTAGCCTGCAGTGTTCAAGGGGTGTGTGTGTGTGTGTGTGCAGGCATGCCTTTGCATGTGTGTGTGTGTGTGTGTGTGTGTCTGTGTGTGCGTGTGTGTATGCATGCCTTTGCACGTGTGTGTGTATGTGTGTGCATGCTTTGACCGTGTGTGTGTACGTGTGTGTGTGTGTGTGTATGTGTGTGTGCATGTGCGTGTGTGTGTGTGTGTGTGCGTGTGCGTGTGTGTGTGTGCGTATGTATGTTTGGACAAGTAGGAGGGGCCACTATGTTTACCGTGCATGACACTGTGTGCTCGTCCCACCACAGCATAACCGTCAACAGTGTAAACATATACTTAGTGTGCTGCACACACACACACAAACACACACACACACACACAAACACACACACACACACACACACGCACACACACACACACACACTCTCTCATATACACGCACACACACACACACACATGTGCATATGCATGCATACACATATGTGCAAACATATACTTAGTGCTGCACACACACACACACACACACACACACACACACACACACTCATATACACACACACACACACACACACACACATGTGCATATGCATGCATACACATATGTGCAAACATATACTTAGTGCTGCACACACACACACACACACACACACACACACGTGCATGTGCATGCATACACATATGTGTGCACTCCTGCACATGCACACACACACACACACACACACACACACACACACACACACACACACACACACACACACACTCTCATATACACGCACATGCACACACACACTCACACACACACGTGCATATGCATGCATACACATATGTGCAAACATATACTTAGTGTTCTACACACCCCCAAACACACACACACACACTCACACACACACGTGCATATGCATGCATACACATATGTGCAAACATATACTTAGTGTTCTACACACCCCCAAACACACACACACACACTCACACACACGTGCATATGCATGCATACACATACACCACAGCTGGCTTCCATCTGGCTCTTCCGCTGCTGTGCTCCATGCTCTCTACTGAACGCCAGCTACCTCTGCTGCTGTGCTCCATGCTCTTGGACCTCCCCCTCCCTCTACTGAACGCCAGCTACCTCTGCTGCTGTGCTCCATGCTTTGGGACCTCCCCCTCCCTCTACTGAACGCCAGCTACCGGGAGCCGGCCCCGGTACAGACAGAGTGAGAGAAAGAGAGCGAGGGAGGGAGAGAGAGAGAGTTAGAGTGAGAAAGACAGAGAGAGAGAGTGAAAGAGTGAGAGTGAGAAAGAGAGAGTGAAAGACTGGAAGAGTGAGAGAGGGAGGGAGAGTGAGAAAGAGAGAGAGAGAGTGAAAGAGAGAGAGAGAGGGAGAAAGAGAAAAAGAGAAACTAGCAAGAGAACTTGAGCCATCATGGATGCCCTGGCTGACTGGGCCCAAACGCACCCGGATCTGGCCCGCTTGCTGTGGGTCCTGCTGCCGGTTCTGGCCACCCTGCTCGTCTGGCTGCTGTTCTTCTGCTGCTACAGGCACAGCACCGGCACCAGCACCGGCTCGGCTCCCGGCCTGGAGAGGTACCTGGCAGGTAGGCTACGCCCCCTACACAAACAGGATCTCATCTCTCCACCTCCTGTTCTGCCCTGTCCTGCTGCCTGCCTGTCTTTCTGGTCTTTCCTTTCATCTGTGTGCCTTTCTTTCTCTCTCTCCTCTTTCTACTCACTGACATACCTTCAGTATTGTTTTTAGATGCTCAGCTTAACATAGCTACCCCTGGGCCCTGTTGTGGCCCGGATACGGGTTCCAGAGTGGTCTGAATATGGGCCTATTCTGGTCCTATTGTGGCCTTAATTTGGGCCAAATCTGGTCCCTTTATATTCCTAGTACGGGCCCAGTTTGGCACAGTTCTGGTCCTATTGTGGGCCCAGTATGGTCCTGTTATTCTCCTAATGTGGACCAGAGATCCATTCCAGTTCCTGTTGGTTGCTGCCCACTCACTACTCTGAGAGAGGGAGAGACTGGCATCCCAAGTATATATATATTTGACTGGGTGGAAAAACTAGTGGAAATTAATTTTCTTCTTCATGGGCACTCATAGTGGTTTCCAGGACTTTTTACTCACATTTTCCATAAATGGTTGGCTTCTCTCTGAAAAGGGTTTTTTATTCTGTGGTTACGTCCGTCCGCATAGTGCCTTAAATTGTACTCCAAACCTTTTATTATGTTTAAATGCCTCTTACACAAGGGCACACAAGGACTCCTCTTGTTTTTCTGCTCTATAATTTACACCTCAAAAATGTCACGGCATTTTTTTAATACTTTGTTGTGAAAGAAGCAGTTGCTGTAAACGCCGCTTCCTGGTTAGTGTCACAGTGATGTCACAATTCATTGGAACGTTACCAAGCTGCTCTCTTCCAATGACAGTCAATGCTGTCTTCAGTCAGAACCAAAGATTTTAGAGTAGCGCTCTAGAACCTTTATCGATAATCATTAAACAGTGTACCAACTGAGCTTTTTAAAAATACCAGTACTCTGAGTACTCTAAAAACATTACAATTCTCTTTTGTCTGTCTCCATTTTTATGTTGTGGTCCACAAACTCGACCTTTTTTAAAGACCAGTAACCAAACCCCTCGTCCCCTCATTTTGCTTTATTTAGTTTCTGTGCAGGCCTTGTGTGGCTTTTCATTAGTGGAAAGGTCTCATATTCCAGTTAAACTGCCTTTTAACTGACAGCAAAAGGCCCTATATACATGGTACTGTACGTCTATATTATGTATCTTGAATCCTTAAATATTTAAATTTTATTCACACATTGTGTACATTCTTTTCTCCCCAGCTCTTGCACCACAGCCAAAGGTGAAGCTGCAAAGCCAGGTAAGAGGCATGCCCATTTCAGTGTGTACAAAGGTTGGTGTTCTTGTTTAGTGCATGCATGCCTCAGTAATAGGCAGGATACTGGTTGTGCAGTAGCATTGCAATACTACCATTTGCCTGTAGAGGGCGTTATTTGTGCACGTAAGCCATAATGTAAACCTTCTCAGAAATGCAGTGAATACATTGTTCTGTTAAGGCCATTAACATTGACATAATTTATGACACATTAAAGACAGGTATGTCCCACATGCGTGTGTACTGGTGGAAAAGAATTGGCCATGGAATAAAAATGAGAATAATGGTTCATGGAATAATAATCATCAGTATTGTTTGTGCCCATACACACAGAGGCATAAACAAATCAGACAGACAGGCAGACAGGCAGGCAAGCAGGTAGACAGGCAGACAGACAGACAGACAGACAGACAGACAGACAGACAGACAGACAGACAGGCAGGCAGACAGACAGACAGACAGACAGACAGACAGGCAGGCAGGCAGGCAGACAGACAGACAGACAGACAGACAGACAGACAGGCAGGCAGGCAGGCAAGCAGGCAGACAGGCAGGCGAGCAGGTAGACAGGCAGACACACAGACAGGCAGACACACAGACAGGCAGGCAGACAGACAGACAGACAGGCAGGCAGGCAGGCAGGCAGGCAGGCAGCCAAGCAGGCAGGCAGGCAGACAGACAGACAGACAGGCAAGCAGGCAGGCAGGCAGGGAGCCAAGCAGACAGACAGACAGACAGACAGACAGACAGACAGACAGACAGGCAGACAAACAGACAGGCAGACAGACAGACAGACAGACAGGCAGGCAAGCAGATAGGAAAGCAGATAGATGGATAGATAGACAGACAGACAGACAGACAGACCGACGGGTAAGTAGGTACAGTGTTCGTGTAGTTACTGCACTTTGCCTTTGTAGGGCAGTATTGGACAAAGTGGATGAGAGTCAGAACAGAACTGATCCATAGCACTCATGGTGTAACATCCTGGTATAGCTGAGCTAGTCCACATTAGGCATTATCACGGTTAATATCTAACATATACGGCGAAAGCCATATTGAAAGCCCCTTTGTCTCTGTAGCTCTGAGGAAGCGTAATTGTGTCAAGGATGTAACCGAAAACAATGGCGTGTTTGTTGATGTGACAAGACCAATTATGATCTGGGTCAGCCTCACTGGGCTGGCCTATTGTTAAGCTTTGAAGAGCAAAGTGCCAAAAACTGAAAGTCCACGCACGTCTACTGCCAGCGACTCATCACGGTCAATTATTCCAAAATATCTCCGACGCATGTACTGTAAAGTGATTCAGACTTTGGCAGCCGGGCAGCTTCGTCGTAATCTCTGTGAACACACATCCTGTGGGCTGAGGTAGAGGCAGTTCTAGACTCCGTTGGGACACCGAGCAAAAACCCAACACTTCCGTTAAAAAACCACATTACCGCTGTCGTTTAAGGGCTGGTAGCTCTCTGAGGCCCTTTACAGGCCTGAAGGCCTCAAGCAGTTGCTGTGTTGGCTATTGGCTGGCTGCGGCTCTGGACTTCAGGAAGTGGGTGTACAGTCACTGAGAGTCTCTTGTCCTGTTTGCTGCAGAGGAAGAGAAGGATGAAGAGGAAGAGTGAAGGGCCCGGCTGTCAGAGGGAGGAAGAGGAGGAGACCCCAGCACCCCCTCCGGCCGCCCCGGCTCCGGTTCCGGAGAAGAAGCCCCCTTCGGCGCTGAGAAAGAGGAACAAGCGCTCGCTCAGGGTGGTCATCGCCCCAGAGGCAGTGTCGGCAATCACCAGAGAACAGGTGAGACCAGGGGTAACTACAACTAGAGAAAATATTACAGTATCGCAACATACAATATTGAAGTATATATATCAGAAATCATAGTTTAGCTGCAGTAAATGATGCATATCTATAATTTATAATATAAGCTATAATAATAACAATAACAACAACAACAGCAACAACAACAACAGCAACAACATCAACAACAACAACAATAATAATAATAATAATAATAATAATAATATTGCTGTCATTTTTGTCACTACTGCTGTTTTGAACTTCAGCCATATCACCATCCTGTACCTCTGTCCCCATATTGCAGGGAAAATGCATTTATGTTTCAACTGCTCTGCACAAAATATCTTTACTCTATCCTCTCTTTTCTTTCTTTAAATGTGTTGAAGATGTAAGCATCACTTGATTCATTGATGCCATTACATTATGTCTGAGGCGTTTTGTGTTTGCCATTTGCAGAGCCAGGCCACGAACTCTAACCTTAGGCAGGGGCACTGGAATGCTTGCGGGTGGGGTGGGTGGGCATTCTGCACCGAACAGCACTGCCAGACAAAGGCTTTGCAGTCTTCGCTCAAAGGGTAGTAGTGGGCACTCGCTCTCACATGCACCGTGCAAAGAGCTGCCACTGGGTCCCATTGGGCCTGAAAAATGAGCAGAGAGAGAGAGACAGAGAGAGAAAGAGAGAGAGAGAGAGAGAGAGAGAGAGAGCACAAGTACGAGAGAGAGAGAGAGAGACAGAGAGAAAGTACGAGAGAGATAGAAAGAGATGGAGAGAAAGGGAGAGAGAGAGAGAGCAAGTACAAGAGAGATAGAGAGAGACAGAGAAAGTACGAGAGAGATAGAAAGAGATGGAGAGAAAGGGAGAGAGAGAGAGAGAGCAAGTACAAGATCGCAGGGTCCCATTGGGCCTGAAAAATGAGCAGAGAGAGAGAGACAGAGAAAGTACGAGAGAGATAGAAAGAGATGGAGAGAGAGAGAGAGAGAGCGAGAGAGAGAGAGCATGAGAGCCCATTTCAATAAGTGCCTCTTTTTATTGCTTGCTCTGCTTTCAGAAGTAGTGTTTTTTCCAGTGGAGTGGCTTGTGTTGATTTGAAAGTGGTGCTGTGATATTTCCCTCCCGTATACAGGCACTTACTTATTTATTACAACATTAATATGATTATGAGGCTATTCTGATGTTTATCAATATACAGCCCGGATGAAGCCTCGGTTACACATTAAAGTCATCTCATTTGTATTGGTCTACACTTGGGTGAATCTTATAATCAAATAATAATCAAATGAATCAAAAAATTATTTATGTCCCGACATAAGCTACAGTACTTAGTTCACTCCTGTTGTAAGTTGTCTTTTAAGTTACTGTACAATAGGAGACGGACATGCAAATAGAGTTCATCTATGTGCACTCCACTGGACCTTTGGACAATTGAGGATCTGTGTGTGTGTGTGTGTGTGTGTGTGTGTGTGTGTGTGTGACCTAGGCTACTCTATAGAGTGCAAGATCTTGGCAGCGCCGTTACATAATCTGCCATTGTCCAGTGATTCCCCCGTTAGCAAGACAGTGTGACTGATTGTGGGGAGATGACAATAATCAACCCCCAAAGTCTACCCCCCCAACCCCCCAAAGTCTACAGAGTTGTCAAAACGCAAGTGTCACTCAGTTATGCGCTTGATGAAGTGCTGTACAATTTTGTGCGTGTTTTCACTAATTTAGATAAGGAAAAAAAAAACTCTTGCAGGCCTTACTCAGGCAATTGTGAGTGCCCCTGGTCGTTAAACGCTGTCGGATTAAAAGAGACAAATCCTGTTTCGAAAAGTGAGCGTTTTAATTGGATATCCTTGTCGGTAAGTGCATTTCCTGCGGACGTTTGAGTCAGGTGGGACTGGATGGTCCAGGCGTAGCCCACATTTAGATGAGCGTGCAGATTCCGCAAAGCAGCATCATCTCTCTCTCTCTTTCTCCTCTCTCTCTCTCTTTCTCTCTCTCTCTCTCTCTCTCTCTCTTTCTCTCTCTCTCTCGCTCACTCCCACGTTTTATCCAACCTTTTACAGCGAAGAGGGGGGTACGTACGCCGGTCAAGTTCGGATCTCCCTCAGCCGTGTCGGACGGAAGCACTTGAAAGCAGAGCAGGTGCTGTAATTTATGGCACACTGACAGAACTCTGGTGGGCTCAACAGCTGGGGTGGATTGTTGTCAGGGTCCCTTGCATGTGAGTTGGCTAGTCTATTTTTAACAACTGCCTCGGTTGTTTGCTCGGAAGCAGGCTACAAGGTGTGACTGTGTTTTGCCGCATCGTCAGACAGACCCCGTGTGATGACGAAATTGCTACTACAGGACAGGATTCTTTTGCAGAACTAGCTGCTTATCACTAAGCGTAGGATAAATTCTGCACCATGAAAGGACTTGACATGGAGTCGTGCGTTTAAAACATACCGATTGCGGTCCACCTGCCTCACATAGACTAATGTAATCGTTTATCAGTAATTCAGTTGTACTGGCTGTGCTGGTAGTTGATGTCAACTTCAGGCTGTCATAATTCTCCTGTAGAAAGGCTCATCAGGTCACTGTTGTGTAAACACACCGATTTACAAATGATGGCCACAGAGATGCTTCACCCGTAAAATGCAATAATGCTATTCTGTGATTCTTGCATTGGAACTGATGCTAACTGAACTTGAATGATTAGCAACTAAGTGATTGCAACTTTATAAGAGCAGTGTAAATACGGGGCTGCATTGTGTTTGAAATTTGTCTCCGATACTGTTAAAAGGGCAGAGTCCAAGTATATGTGTACACGGTTGTACTAGGAATAGCATGCATGCATTTATTGTAGTCTGCAACGCTGCGTCGGTGTGGAACAGATTGGTGCTGCCATGTAATTCAGAAATATATCTACATGTGCTTTGGTGACTCAGTGGCTGCTATTTAAAGCTTCTCGTCTGTGCCAGTCTCTATAATTACAAGGGCTATTTCTTAATTCTTCAGTGAGATAGTAGCCTGCAAGATTGCATGAACTGTGTGATATCTCCGGTTAAGATACTGAGTGGAAATAGTGTTTGTTTCAGTCCCTGTCTGGCAAGAGCTCCTCGTGGATTCTGGCATCCATAGTAGCGTCACCAAACATCAACAGGATAGGCTGAAATGCTATGGTGCGCTGTGCAAAGTTGCTTAGTAACTCTTTCAGACTTTCCTACCACACACTTTTCACTTCCAAGAACTAGGCTTTCATAGCGTGTGTGTGTGTGTCAGGAATGGAAATTGGCACCAGCCACCAGCCAAATGCTGGTAACATCTTAAAGTGGCTGGTGGATTTTGGACACAAAATAATAATTTACTGTTGAGAGACTGGTGAATTGTACCATTTCTTTATCAGTGGCTTGTAAAGGTCCCCATTTTGCAAAGTTAATTAATTTCCACCCCTGGTGTGTGTATGTGTGTGTGTGTGTGTGTGTGTGTGTGTGTACACTCCCCAAAACCTGCCTGTTGGAGTTGCTAGTTTCTCTTCTGTACATGATGTAGCCTTAAGTAACTTGCACGGATGTCACACTCACACCTCACCCAGAACACACCTCTGCATCATTGTCATCGCCATCATCATCATCATCACCACTGTTGTTATAATTAGTAATATTATTATGTGTATTATTATTATTATTATTATTATTATTATTATTGTTATTACAATGATACAAAGATATTTATTGTCACACGCATAGACATACTGAGTAGAGTAGGACATGCAGTGAAATTGCTGATTGTTAGCCTAAACTGTGCATGGGGAGTGGGGAGTTAAGTGCGTAGAATGCAGCTGGGGGATGACTACCTGATGAAGGGCAGATGTAGAATAGGTGATTATTATTGTTATTATCAACTTCAACGACTACTGCTGCTGCTATACTACCCAAGCCAGCGTTAAGTAACCAGCGAGGATGCCTCCCGCTCATCTCATCTGCACTGCTGAATCATTCATCACTACCCACCTACAGTGTGCTCTGTGCCTCTGGCTAGGTCTTCTCTTCTCTGGCCTCTACGCAGAGCATTCGCCCTCTGTAAGGTTTACTGTGTTCAGTGCTTCATTGCAGGTGTGATGGTGATGATAATGATGAACAAAACACAACAAACAGCACCAAGTGTTACTGTGATTACACGGCACGCCACAGCACAGCACGCAGTGTACACAGCAAAACTGACTCTGCATTTAACCCTTTACACGAACACGATCAGGGGGCAGCCATAATAATGGTGCACGGGGAGCAGTGTGTGGGGACGGTACCATGCTCAGGGTACCTCAGTGGCACTACTGGCAGTTGGTGGATTTGAACCTGTGATCCTGCGGTCACAAGTCCAGTGCCTTAATCACCAGGTCACCACTACCCCACCCATGGATGACAACGATGATGATGATTATTAGTATTATTTGGAGTAATAGTTTAGTAGTAACAGCCATAGTAATAGGAGTAATAGTAGCAGCAGCATTACTTATAGTGATAGCAGTAGGAGTAGTGGTGGTGGTAGTAGGATCAGGAGTGTTGTTGTTATTATTGACCTGTACCAATAGCAATGGTCGTAGTGGTGGAGTGGAGTAGTGGAGTTACCTCTCCATAATTGGGGGGTACTTCCTCTTATGGGGTTACTACCTCTTAAGTTTTACATTATGTACATTTATATGCCAGTACCCCCAAACCCTGCTATTTTTTTGTCTCTTTTGGGGGGTATTGGTAGCCTGGTAAACCCGCCCCTCGTACTTCATTTCATTTTGTACAGAGGGTCTGGACCGGAATCTGTTGAGGAGCATGTAAGAGGACCGAGCAACTTCTATCCAATCAGACACAGAGGGTATGTTGACTTTGTGTGTTACATTTGAATTGTAGTGCGTAGGTAGGCTCATTGCATACGTAACGACCAGGCGTTAGCGACTGGGTAAAGGCAGAGGCACTTGTTTGAAACTTCAGCAGAGTCCACACCTCCAGGAAGAAGTCGTTTCTCACAGTCTCCGCTCCAGACCCTCTGTACAAAATGAAATGAAGTACAAGGGGCTGGTTTACCAGGCTAAGGTATTGGATCTTGATCAGGGGGTGTCGTACCTGTAAATCGAACTATGGTAGTAGCAGTTGCAGTGGGGGTAGCAGAAGCAGTAGTGTTGTTGTTGTTGTTGTTGCTATTATTGACCTGTGTTTGCTTCGCTATGTTGGCTTGGCAAACAAACTTGTTTATTACTGGTGACTTTGTCCACTGACCCGTGCCATGTCCACCACTATCCATTTAAAATAGCACTAGCTGCTGGTGTGTGCTTTCCTATCTGTGTACAGGCATGCTGTTGTGCAGAGGCGGACAAACCGCACTGAGAAAGTAAAAATCCTGC
>CM050201.1:27252592-27270092 GCA_027475355.1 Coilia nasus
GTAGTATACATTCATCAAACATATCTGCACTGGGGGAGTTGCTTTCAGTCTCATTGTACAGGTGTATAGTGCACATTGTACATGTGTATAGTGACAATAAACGGCATTCTATTCTATCCTATTCCATTCTATACTATTCTATTACATTCTATTCTATTCTGTTCTATTCTATTCTATTCTATTCTATTCTATTCTGTTCTATTCTATTCTATTCTATTCTATTCTATTCTGTTCTATTCTATTCTATTCTATTCTACTTTATCCTATTCCATTCTATACTATTGTATTTTATTATACTGTATTCTATTCTACTCTATTCTATTCTGCTCTATACTATACTATTCTATTACATTCTATTCTACTCTATTCTATTCTGCTCTATACTATACTATTCTATTACATTCTATTCTATTCTGTTCTGTTCTATTCTATTCTATTCATTTCTATTCTATTCTACTTTATCCTATTCCATTCTATAGTATTGTATTGTATTATACTGTATTCTATTCTACTCTATTCTGTTCTGCTCTATACTATACTATTCTATTCTATTCTATTCTATTCTGCTCTATACTGTTCTATTCTGTTCAATTTTATTTTATTCTACTCTGTTCTATTCTCGTTTATTATATTCTGTTCTATTCTATTGTTATTGCCCTCTAACCTTTGACCTGTGCCCTGTCCGCAGGCCATGATGGAGCTGCCGCGGAGGAGGACGCTGGAGCGCTCTGCGTCGGAGGAGAGCCACAGCGAGCTCAGCAGTTCCCCGAGTCTCGGCGACACGTTGCCCTGGAACCTGGCCAAGCACCAGCGCGTCAAGCGCTCCAAGTCCGCCTCCGGCGACGTGCTCGACCCCGCCGACCGCGCCGTCATCCGCATCGCAGGTCAGAACCACAGCCAATCAAATTGCTTCATTCCCTTCCCTTACAATGTGTTGATTGGTTGAAATTGCCATCCGTGTCGCAGGTCAGAACCACAGTCACAGCCAATCAAATTGCTTCATTCCCTTCCCTTACAATGTGTTGATTGGTTGAATCAACGTCATCCGCGTCGCAGGATAGAACACACGGCAGTTGTTCTTACTTACGGTACTGTTGTTACTTCAGCACAACAGCCAGTGACGTTGCATCTCTCCCCCTCTTATGTGTTAACTGGTTAGACCCGCCATTCACATTACATCACAGGTCATAAAAACAGGGCCAGCACAGCTTCAGTGACATTAAAAGACACCGTCTGCATGATTTCTGGGAGAATTTCGTCTTATAGTCACATATTGTGTAATTTTTTAAGTTGCATTCTAAAAGAAAATTAAAGTCAAAGTCAGAGTGTACTTTATTGTCAATACACCAAATGTGCAATTTAAACTAGAAACATGCACACACACGCACACAAACACACAGCTACACTCCTGGACATGAAGTGTATTCAGGCATCAACAATAAATAGACATAAGACATACAGGTAAACATATATGCTTCCAACAAGAAGGAAAGTTCAAGGTAGCTCTTCTTGGTAGCTGGTGTAGGTGAAAAATGAAATGTGCAATATGAAGGGTGCAAGAACTGAAGGTGTAATTGGTAAAGTGCAAACTTAACTTCTGCATTCCTCTAAAGAATACAGATGCATTATGGTTCTCTATGAGAGACATTTCCGCTTCCAACCTTTAGGGCAACCGAAGACGAAGGTTTACGATGCCAATCTGCATTTTAGTGTATTCATTCTTTAGTGCAATCAGCCGGCCAGTGCATTTAGCCTTTTACTGTGCTCAATTTTATACTGTACTGTCTCTGAGGTATTCACAAGCTTTCCAAAATGCCTCCTCATGACTTTGAAAATGCTTACTCAAGTTCTGCTTCCAGGTTTATGGCTACACAAAGCCTAAAGTTTATATGGATGAGATCATACTCTGACCTCTGATGTGTGTTTTATCTTCGATTGCATTCAGCTTGTTTTCAGCACAGATGATGTAATTTAATGCACTGGGGTTTGAAATGCAAATAATTCCTTCTTGCAAAATCTGTGGAGCAGATATGGTTTATGTAGTGATATGGGAAGGGGAGAATGTGCACAAAATATTGCAATATTGCAACATACAATTTCAAGATATTCAGTACACATTGCAAATCACGGCTTAGCAGCAATGAATAACCCTTTCCTTAAGCCATGGTTTTGTCACTAGCTTGGTGAACCAGCCCCTCGTTACCAGGCTAGTTATACGTGCCACCTATCAAAATATTTGGCACATCAGATGGAGCCTCATTGCCCTTAATGTCCTCTCCTATAGCATAGGTAACTCACTGTCTATAGCCTAGTTGTCAAGACAAAGCTAAATTAAAACTCTATATTTAACAAAATTGATTATCACATATTTAGTCATACCATCATCAAAGCATCCAGCAATGTAATCACATATTGCACATATTCAAAGTGTATACTCCAAGTATCGTGCCGCCCTAAAGTTATTTGGGGCACAGGGTCTTCCGCATTAGCCTGGTAAACCAGCCCCTCGTACTACACTGCATTTTGTACAGAGGGCCTGGTTGTGCTTCCATTGACATGGTTGTCTCAGGCAGAATCTTGCCTGGCCAATCAGCAAACAGAGGTGTAAAGGCAGATCCAATCGTTTTCAACTTCAGCAGAGTCTACACCTCCAGGAAGAAAATTGTTCACTGACAGGTCAGGCAGAATTCTGCCTGAGACAACCATGTCAGTGGAAGCACAGCTAGACCCGCTGTACGAAATAAGGGGCTGGTTTACCAGGCTACTTCCACATACAGCAGAGACTGCACTGACTGACATTTGTACGTTTTGGTTGTTGTGGAGTCGTGTTGTGGTGTCGCAGCAATCCGGCAGCAGGGCACATTATGTGCAGTACCAGTCATTACACTGGATCATGCCCAGATTCATAACTTATCCCCTACACATACACACACTCACACACTCACACTCACACACACGCACCCACACACATACACACACACACACTCACTCACGCACATGCACACACAAACACATACACACACACACACACACACACTCACACACACACACACACACACACACACACACACACACAGACACACACACACACACTCACACTCACACTCACACACACACTCACACACACACACACATACTCACACACACACAGACTGGCGCCCCTACCTCCGGAGTTGGCAGCAGAATTTCATTTTTATTGATGCAGAGACTTTTAGGGCGTTGCCATTTGAGATTGCTGTCTTCTCTTTCCCCATCAAGAGTCACCTTTCCTGACACAGACACAGACAGACATGCACACAAACCCAGACACACACACACACACACACAAACACACACACACACACACACACACACACACACACACACACACACACATACGTACGCAAGCACGCACGCACGCACACACGCACGCACGCACACACAGACTGCAGCCTCACTGTTTTTCTCTATCTTTCTCTTCCTCTCTCATTCTCTCTCTCTCTCTGTCTCTCCATCTCTTTCTCCTGTCTGACCACATGGTGCCAGAAAGCGGAGTCAGCAGCATAGGGCACACACACACACACACACACACACACACACACACACACACACACACACACACACACACACTCACACTCACAGTAGATTATAAAGATTACACACAGGCACAGACACTCTCAGACACAGACACACACACTTGTAATAGATAATAAAAGATCACACACAATCAGACACAAACACACACACACACACACACACACACACACACACACACACACACACACACACACTCACACTCACAGTAGATTATAAAGATTACACACAGGCACAGACACTCTCAGACACAGACACACACACTTGTAATAGATAATAAAAGATCACACACAATCAGACACAAACACACACACACACACACACACACACACACACACACACACACACACACACACACACACACACACAGCCTTTTGTTAGGGTGGGGCCGGGGAGCTGCGGCAGTATCGATGGACTCTAATCATTGTTCTGGGCTTGTGGCAGCCTGTGTTTGTGTGTTTTAGTTATTGCTGTTTGTCTGTGTGCTCGTCTAGCAGCCTGTGTTTGTGTGTTTTAGTTATTGCTGTTTGTCTGTGTGCATCGTCTAGCAGCCTGTGTTTGTGTGTTTTAGCTATTGCTGTTTGTCTGTGTGCTCGTCTAGCAGCCTGTGTTTGTGTGTTTTAGTTATTGCTGTTTGTCTGTGTGCTCGTCTAGCAGCCTGTGTTTGTGTGTTTTAGTTATTGCTCTTTGTCTGTGTGCATCGTCTAGCAGCCTGTGTTTGTGTGTTTTAGTTATTGCTCTTTGTCTCTTTGTCTGTGTGCTCGTCTAGCAGCCTGTGTTTGTGTGTTTTAGTTATTGCTGTTTGTCTGTGTGCTCGTCTAGCAGCCTGTGTTTGTGTGTTTTAGTTATTGCTCTTTGTCTCTTTGTCTGTGCGCTTGTCTACCCACATAATGGCGTTCCTGACACCTCCATTCACCTCCCGTGTCAGGGGCACCTGAGTACTACTGTCAGCCTGTCTGTCCATCTGTCAATCACTCCATGGTGTTTTTTTGCCTCTGTTTAGTCAACAGTTCACATACCAAAGATGTTTGTAACTCATGTTTGTGTCTGGCCTTAACTTTTTAAAGACAAATATTGGGGCACTATGTCAATCTGTCTGTCAATCACACCATGGTGGTTCTTAGGGAGGAGTGTATTCGTGCTGATTCAGCGATGTCCAGCAATGGTCATCTCCTTTTTTTTGTTACTACAGGTTATTTTTTATACATTTATTTTTTGAAAATACATTATTGTATTATCGTAATGTGAATTGTTTTGAGAAATTACCCTTCAAATAAGAGACTAAGAAGTTGTGTCTGTGTCTGTGATTGTGTGTATTTGTTTGTTTGTGTGTGTGTATGTGCGTATGTATATATGTTTGTATGTGTGTGTGTCTCTGTGTGTGTCTCTGTGTGTGTATGTGTGTGATGTTGAGAGAGGGAGAGAGAGAGAGAAAGGGAGACAGAAAGAGAGGGAGAGAGAGAGCTAAGAAATGCTCACTGAGACTACATCTATCACTGAGTGGTAGGCTGTTCTTTCCTTGTCTGTTGTGGCTGTCATGCTTGTGTAGGTTTCCCTTTCCTGTGATCCTGCTGTTGCCTATCGGCCACTGGGCCAGTGCCATGTGGATGAGGCTAAGGCAGGTTGGCACTGCAGTGGACTGGGTGGGTGTGTATTGCAGGCATACTGTATTATGCCATGTACAGCACCCTCCTGTGGTTATGTAGTGATAAGGCAGCTGTGGTGGGCCAGAAAGTTCTACAGTAGTACAATAAACCACCTGCTAAATAACAATCTTCCACTTTATCATTACATTACATTACATTACACTTAGCAGACGCTTTTATCCAAAGCGACTTACAAAAGGAGGACATAATAAGCTAACAGAGGTGTAGAGAAACACAGAGTAAACAGACTACACACATACACACAATGAGATACATGGCATATTTCAACAGTACATATTTAAGGACAATATGCTTTTGATATTACGGGGTGGTTGGGAATGGTGCTGTTTGTGTATGTTAATTATACTGCGTACAGACATACTGCAATAAACTGACCTTGGTATGTAAGAGTGGCAAAGGATCACCAAGAGGCTCAGCAGAACTGTTGAAGTACAAGTAGCATAAATCAGCAGTTTAGCGCTGGATTATGTAGTCTATCTGTTTCTGCACATGTCCAAATACAGTATGGGATTTTTCTGTCTGTGCAGGTTATCTCTGCTTAGGTTTAAGGCTGAGAGGGGTACTGAGAGGCACTCAGCTACATACCACACGTATAGCCTTAGGGCTTAGGTATTACCTCAGCGTACAGACATATAGCCTTAGGGCTTAGGTATTACCTCAGCGTACAGACATATAGCCTTAGGGCTTAGTTTTACCTCAGGTTTCACCTTTCAGGCCTCCCCTAAAACTACATAAAGGTTCAGTGAAGCCCTTTCGCCCTTACAGCTATATATTTAGGGCCTGATACGGCTGCTGCACTTGCATCCAAAAATGTTAACTCACTCAACCATAAAAGGAAGGTAAATATTAAATAAGTAAATATTTTATGGTAACTATCAACTGTTTTAAGGAGTGATGTTGCTCATGGAAGTTAGTCATTGAGTAATGAGAGGCACTCAGCTACATACCAGACATAACCTTAGGGCTTAGTTTTACCTCAGCGTACAGACATATAGCCTTAGAGCTTAGTTTTACCTCAGGTTTCACCTTTCAAACCTCCGCTGAAAATACATAATCTTCAGTGATGGTCCTTTTACACTTTTGTCCTTACAGCTATATATTTAGGGCCTGGTATGGCTGCTGTACTTTTTTGCCATCTAAAAATTAAAACTCACTCAAGCATAAAAAGAAGGTAAATATTAAATAAATAAGGTAAATGTCTGCTGCTGTAAGGAGTGATGTTGCTCTTTGTTCTGTTAAAAAAGTTAGATAGGTTAGGGGGGTAGATGAAGACAATTTAGGGAGTCCAGAGCTTCACAGGGGCCCACAGAGGACTAGGATCATATTTAGGGCCAAGTAGGGCTGGCGCACTTGTATCCAAAAATTAGAACTCACTCAACCATAAAGAGAAGGTAAATATGTATTTTATTCATATTTGCCTTAATTTATGCATTTAAATATGCATAAATTAAGGTAAATATCAGCTGTTTTAAGAAGTGATGTTGCTATTTGATCTGTTCAAGAAGTTAGTTATTTGGTGGCAGAGATGAATTTTAGTTGATCTAATCAGAGTACTCCATGACCTGAAAGTTGAGTCAAAGAGAGAGAAAGAAGAAGAAGAAGAAGAAGAAGAACTGTAAGAAGAACTGTAACTCTAAAGGAAACAAATGATGACAGATTTTTTGTAGTAACACTTAAACATCTGCTAACCATGTGTGAGACAGCATTGGCCATCTACGGTGCATATGTGCTGCAGTGGGAGTTTGTGTGAGACAGAATTGGCCCTCTACTGTGCATATGTGCTACAGTGGGAGTCGGGAGGAATGCTGGCGTGCTTACCTACATACATACATACCTGCCCCTAGATCAAAACTTACCCCCTAGGCCCAACCACACACCTCCCCATCACACCCCTGCCCTTACAGCAAAACCTGATCACTTACTTACCCTAACCCCAACCCCTCACCTTCCCATGACAACCCTGCTCTTAGATCAAAACTTTATCATGTACTCACCTTAATCCACCCTAACCCTAACCCCAAAACTTGATCATTTACTCCCCCTAGCCCTAACCTGAACCCCGCACATACTCATCACATCCCTGCTCTTAGATGAAAACGTCACTTACTCTTAAACTTTATTTACTCACCCTAACCCCAACCCTCTGACCTCCTCATCTCATCCTCCTCATCTTAGAGTTACTTATCAGTTACTCCTCCTTCTCCTCCTCCTCATTGGAGGTCCAGCAGACCTCATCATTGGCCCTGTCTAAATAAGGGCTTTAACCTGGGAGAGTTTTTTAGGACACCATCTTCCCCTATAACCTGTTTGCATCAACTCCAGATAGAAGTACAGATCAGAAGCGTAGAAAGTGAAAGCCCTGCCATGTATTCCTTCTGCCTGTACGCTTAACACGGATAATTTCACTAATTAGCTCACCTACCTGGCTAAAGAGCTATGCTAAATAGGATCACCTGGTTCAGTGAACTGGCTGGAACAAATATGTGGCAGGACCTCCACTTTCAGAACACAGGATGTCCACCACAGATGGAGCTTCAGAGGAGTTCTTGTTTTATAAATGTGGAATTTAACTTTACTTGATTCACTTCAGGTGGTTCTCAGTAAGGTGTTTGGACTATGTCTTGACTTCTTCTTAGATAAATTTGACTTCTCTTTGGACTTGGTCTTGACTCAGATGTTGACTGTTATCTTCTGGACTCTGTCTTGACTTGAACTTGAATACACTCGACAAAGGTAGTCTTTTTTTAACAACAGCCTTGCAGGTAGTTGTCAGTAATGTTCTGGGTATATATTACAGCTTCCAGCATATTTTAGCTATAGATGTAGGCACGTCTTTGATGTTAAAAGTTTCAGCTCTACTAACAGAAAAACACTTATTCCACAAAATCTGAACTAAACTAAAGCTAAGATAAGCTAAGATGTTCTGAGTATACCACTGTGGTCTGTTCTGGTGGTTTATGACCCAGTGCAGCAATACTATACAGCATAAAGACAAACATTTGTGCTGCAGTAGCCAATAATATTAGCAAATAATAAATGAAAATACTGTAGTTCTCCCAAATTCTGTCTTTGACACAGCTTCTTCTGTACCTTCTTTGTTTTCTCCCACATACGCAGAGGCATACATATACATAAATAAATAAACAATCTTTACTTGTATAGCACAGCTCATATAAGATGCAGCTCAAAGTGCTTTACAGTTTGGCAGGAACAACACAAGACAACATTTGAAGACAACATAGTGCGTAGCGTAGCTAGCAAACAGGCAACACAGGCAACTGTGTGGTGCCCCCGTGGCCACAAAAGGGCCTTATAGGGCCGACAAGCTTTAAACTACATCAGTGGTGATGCAGTTTTTAATGAAAGTGGTGGATTTTGCTTTTGGGGCCGCAACAGAGACTAGAATCACCTCTGCATGTAAGTTTCATATTCCTCAGTCTCTCCTGCACACTGCATGCATACTCCTTTGCCCGACTTTGAGAAAAAACGCCCCCTCACACAGCTGTGGAGACTCACATCTAGTCAATTATTTACCCAGAACCACGAATAGGGTGCTGGCGTGGGGCTGACACTGATAACTTCTGAAAGTCGATCAATTATTGATCAGAAGCTTGAAATAGTTGAGGTTGAGGACTGTCTGAGTCACTAGTGTTGCCTCAGGGTACAGTTCATATCCTTGTGTCCTTGTGTCCTTGTGTCCTTGTCTGAGTCACTAGTGTTGCCTCAGGGTATAGTTCATATCCTTGTGTCCTTGTGTCCTTGTGTCCTTGTCTGAGTCACTAGTGTTGCCTCAGGGTATAGTTCTGTAAGGATCTGGATTCAAGGATGACTACTCTGAATGAGTTCAACAGAGGAATTTGTGGTATCACAATAAAGGGTGCTTCAGAGGAGCTCCCCCACTGTATGCTCTTGTGTTTAGTTAGGTGCCACACCCCACTGTGTTCTTATCTGTGGTCTGCCAACATTTGGTGTGGAGACCTACTCAGGTCATCCTTAGGGCAAGGACAGGATAATTAAGGGTATGTTGTATTGTAGAAATGCTATGAGCATTCTGATGGTCTCATTGTGAGTGAGATACTGGTCTAAATTCTGAAACAGACTCGGGTTATTCTAATAAAGATCTCAGATCCTAAGGTTACTGAGTAGTGTGAGGCAGTGGGCTGTCTCCAACGCCCCTGCCCCCAAGATAACACCTCATGGTGTGCTGAACAACTGGCATCAGGTTGGCTACTTAAGGCAATGCTAGTGGAAAACTCATTGAGTTGTCTTTCACCCACGACGCTCCCACACGCTGTGTGTCTCTCTCTCTCCCTCTCTCTTTCTCTCTATCTTTTATTTGGAGTTTAGTTTGATTTCTTTATATCTCTGGTTGAGTTGGTCATTACAGTGAATCTCTGTGTTACTTGTAAAGGTTAACTTGTATTTGGTTAATAAACTGTTCATTCATTTACCATTCATATACATCTCTTCGTGTGCCATGCCATTACTGTGCTATTAGCTCTTAAGCTGTATAGTGATATTGGAGGTAACTATTTCATGGAGTCAGATAAACGGGTCATATAAGTGTTACTCTAATGTTTGCCATGCACATGTTTATAATTATTTCCATTCCATAAGTCCAGAACATGCGATAACCTTCGTCCACACTCAGCTCCGTCGTTGGTCTGAGAAAGTGGATCCTTACAGTTGGTGACCCCGACGTGATGCACATGACGTGACCTGAGTTTCTGAAGGTGGTGAGTAGATCTAAACTTCTCGTAAGCATATCGAGAACTAGACGTTGGGACCTCACCAAAACATTCAGAAACTTCAGCTCTCCGTTCCGTGTAAAATGGACTGGGATAGTAATAATTTGGGCAAAAGCAAGCTATTGTGCACATCGAAAAACAATTTGGCTGGCACGTTAGATAGACTGGCGACCAAAGGCCTTACAGTAGAATCTACCGAAGAGGAGATATATGATTGGTGGTTAAACAATGGCATGTGTAAAACTAAATCAAAGCAACGCAAGTTTTCTGAAGGCATCATGCATTTACTGTTTGAAAAGCAACAGAAAATAATTGAAGAACAGCAAAACAAAAGTGAACGGCTTAATGTATTCATAACATGGTTAGCAAAAAATATGGATATGAAGGATCTCAGACCGTTATTCCATTGCCCTGCTGACATGTAATTTGTGCCTTTGTCCCAGCATTTCCAGTGTTTCCACAGGTATCTAATCTACGTGTTCTAGTTGCTGCTATTTATTGATGCACAATTTAGCGATGTGGTAAGAAAGACACATTTGTCTACTAAGAGCTATCACCCTGGTTGTTTACCCATTCCATATTGAAAAGACCGCATATTCTCTGTTACATTCTTACTGAAAATGTGAAAGCTGAAGGCTACTTAATATGGGTTAGCTTTGTTGTTTGCGCTGGCTCACTCAGCGCATAGACTCTGTAGGTTGTTTGTGCGTGAAGCATCTAGGCTAAAAAGCTGTTTATGCGTAAAAGCACATAGGCTGTGCAGATGCTAGTAATATTATTGTCCCGAATGCTAACATGTTTTGCAGAAGAATATTTACCCAATGTAGTGTCTCATGTAAAGTTATCTATTGACTCAAAAGGTCTGGTGCCACTATTAAGGAAAGTAGCATACCGCAAAGTACGGTCACTGAGCTACATAGACTTATGGATTCCCGGCAGAAAAGCCTGGATAAAGGAATCCCTTATAGCCCCAGATAAGCCCATTGGCAAGAAAATACTAGATGACTCCCAAAAAGACACTAATGTTAATTTTACTCTAACAATAGAACTGTAAACTCATCAGCGGTGATATGCATATGGGAACACATTTTAAATTGTAAAACAGACTGAAGAGCCTGGTAAATAGCTGGGATGAAGATACAAATCTATGTTTTCAACTTGGTTATACATTTATGTTCTTGAGCAGACATTCTGCAAATGTCAGTTCGTTTATTTTGCATGTTATCTTGGTTGCTATGCCTTGTTTATCCACCCTTCTCTATGCAAATGCCTAAACCATCAAAAGCCATTAAGAGACTGCCATTGTTAACTCACACCTCCTCATGGACAATCCTGATAAATGCCTGCTGACAGAGCAACAGCGACAGAACATCCAAGAGATTACAACCCAGATCGGGACCTGGTGCAGACAGAATTGGCCAACAGAGGAGCCAGCTCTACTGTCCACTCAACACCGTATGCTCACACCCGGTGAGACTGAGTGGGCACAGAGCATGGCCAGCAGCAGCACCCTCATCTAAGAGCCGCAGCAGTGTGGCCACTCACCATGGACACAGATACCACCGTCATCCTCAGTCATCCATCTCACCGTGCACAGACGCAGCCTGCACGGGTGACCCACTGGGACTGAGACGAAATTGTCCCAATGGGCCAAGGGGTGGCTGTAAGGATCTGGATTCAAGGATGACTACTCTGAATGAGTTTAACAGAGGAATTTGTGGTATCACAATAAAGGGTGCTTCAGAGGAGCTCCCCCACTGTATGCTCTTGTGTTTAGTTAGGTGCCACACCCCACTGTGTTCTTATCTGTGGTCTGCCAACATTTGGTGTGGAGACCTACTCAGGTCATCCTTAGGGCAAGGACAGGATAATTAAGGGTATGTTGTATTGTAGAAATGCTATGAGCATTCTGATGGTCTCATTGTGAGTGAGATACTGGTCTAAATTCTGAAACAGACTCGGGTTATTCTAATAAAGATCTCAGATCCTAAGGTTACTGAGTAGTGTGAGGCAGTGGGCTGTCTCCAACGCCCCTGCCCCCAAGATAACACCTCATGGTGTGCTGAACAACTGGCATCAGGTTGGCTACTTAAGGCAATGCTAGTGGAAAACTCATTGAGTTGTCTTTCACCCACGACGCTCCCACACGCTGTGTGTCTCTCTCTCTCCCTCTCTCTTTCTCTCTATCTTTTATTTGGAGTTTAGTTTGATTTCTTTATATCTCTGGTTGAGTTGGTCATTACAGTGAATCTCTGTGTTACTTGTAAAGGTTAACTTGTATTTGGTTAATAAACTGTTCATTCATTTACCATTCATATACATCTCTTCGTGTGCCATGCCATTACTGTGCTATTAGCTCTTAAGCTGTATAGTGATATTGGAGGTAACTATTTCATGGAGTCAGATAAACGGGTCATATAAGTGTTACTCTAATGTTTGCCATGCACATGTTTATAATTATTTCCATTCCATAAGTCCAGAACATGCGATAACCTTCGTCCACACTCAGCTCCGTCGTTGGTCTGAGAAAGTGGATCCTTACAGTTCATATCCTTGTGTCCTTGTGTCCTTGTGTCCTTGTCTGAGTCACTAGTGTTGCCTCAGGGTATAGTTCATTAGCCTGGTAAGACCCGCCCCTCGCACTTCATTTCATTTCGTGCAGAGCGTCTGGTCCGGACGCTCTTGGGGAGCATTTGGGGACTAGAAAATCAAACGCTCCAATCAGCAAACAGAGGGTGTGTTCGTTAGCTGTGACGTTGACCTTGTGTGCTACATTTTTTAACAGGGCGTTGCATAGCTCTAGCGCCACTGGACTACAAAGATTGCTGACTAGGGCCTACAAGGACTGCCTACCTGTGTTCATGCAAGAGTCAGTCTGCTACTGTATTGATCTGCTCCGACACCACTGAACCGCAAGAAATGTTGTCTTGTAACAACCCTGCTAAACTGTAAAGCACTTTGAGCTGCATCTTGCATGTATGAACTGTGCTATACAAGTAAAGTTTATTATTATTATTATTATTATTATTATTATTATTATTATTATTTGAATTGTAGTGCGTAGGTAGGCTACGTGATGACCAGGCATTAGCGATTGGGTAAAGGCAGATGCACTTCAGCAGAGTCCACACCTCCAGCAAATCGTTTCTGACGGTCTCTGTTCCAGACCCTCTGCACGAAATGAAATGAAGTACGAGGGGCCGGTTTACCAGGCTAATAGTTCATATCCTTGTGTCCTTGTATATTCGTTGCCTAATATGCTTATTCAAGGCACAATATGTAGGAAATGTATGGCAGGTAATCGTAAAAAAAGTCACCAGAGATTAAGGGAATGTAAATTCAGCCTGCAAACTCTGTTTAATGTTTTAATTTTGTGTGTAGAGTCTTGCCTGTAGAGGGGGAACAGGACTTTGCAGTATTTTGAGTTTGATTGCAGTACCAGCTTTTGCCACAGTCACAGCACTGGGGTATAGTGACTTGGGTCATACTGTGCAGCACTTCAGCTGTGCTGCATGCAGTGGCAAAGTAGTAGTCGGTAATGGGCGGTGTGTTTGTGTGTGTGTGTCGTGTCAGCGTGTGTGTTGGTGTCTGTGTGTGTTACATAAGCTGCTCTTCTCTGCTCGATAGGTTTCTCAGGAGAGATGACGTGGGGTTGCTTGGAGTTGCTCTTCAGTCTTCTCTCTCTCTCTCTCTCTTTTTCTTTCTCTCTCAGTCTCTCTGTCTTTTTCTCTCTTTCTGTCTGTGTGTGTGTGTGTGCGTGTGTGTGTGTGTGTGTGTGTGTGTGTGTGTGTGTGTGTGTGTGTGTGTGTGTGTGTAAGGGTGTGTGAAATTTGGGTCAGATGTGTCTTTGGGTTTGATTTCCGGTTCCACACTCTTCTGAGCAGGATAGCTAGGATAGCACTGCGATAGAGAGGCGACATTATACTGTAGTGTGTGTCTGTAGGTGTTTGTCCTGGGTATTTGTCTGACTTCATATGTCTGCCTCCGTACATGTAAGTGTGCGTGTGTGTGCATGTGTGTGTGTGTGTGTGTGTGTGTGTGTGTGCGTGTGTGTGTGTGTGTGTGTGTGTGTGTGTGTGTGTGTGTGTGTGTGTGTGTGCATGTGCGTGTGTTTGTCTGTGTGTGTGTTTGCTACTGCATGCTTGGTTGTGACCTCCTTCCGTTACCCACAACAGTACATAACTCCCTAAATGGCATCACTTTATCATTGGGTTTGGAGAGTATGTCGCAGGCAGTGACATCAGTGTCCCAGTTAGGTATGGTAACATATCGTTCCTTCAAATCGCAGTACCATGTACCACCACTAAGGGGCACTATGCACAGCTCCACCATGTGCCATGTGCAATCAGCACCTAGAGTGTCTGGCAACAGCATTGGGAACACATGCAGTGTTTCCTCCTCAGCAGGATCAAGCTGGTTCAACACAGCTGGACTGTGCTTGTGTATGGGCTTGTGCTTGTGTTGTGTTTTTAGATGATGTGTACTGTCCTGCAAAGGCAAAGTGCAGTAACTATGCGAACACTAAAACTGAGAAAAATCAAGACTTTAAGACTGGTATTGTCATTGAACAGTTGCCTGTACAACGAAATTAAGCAAAAATGCCTTTAAAGTTATCATACTGTCCAGTCCAGCATGTTGTAGGTATTGTATAGGAAGAAAGACACAAGACAAAAGAGGGGTTATGAAGTCAATTTCCAGTCTACACTGGAACAAAATCAGTTTTGTTAAAGCATGTAGTTACTGCCTTTTGGCTTTGTATGGCAGTATAGACTCCTTGAATTTGGTTTCATTAAGAACATACACAGTTTAAATAAGTGTCTCTTGTTGGCAAACAGTAATGTACTAGTGTGTTTTACCAGCCTTTATATAGCCTCTTACATGACATGCCTATGAGGAAAATGATATTTGGTGAATTACCTGAGGTTGGGCATTCAGTAGCATCCTCTAACAGTAGTGTGAAAGAAATAGCATCAGATTCTTGGGTGTTTGGCTCTTTAAGTGTTTACTTTGTTTTTGTTTTGAATTTATATGATTTTTGCCTTGACCTTTTGCCTTGACCTTTTTTTTGTATTTGCATCTTAATTCCCAATACGTCTTATCTTTTTTATAAGGATCCTCAACCACAGGCGGTAGGCTTTGGGGGCTAGGGCTATTTTTCACCAAACACTCTCCGTATACAGAGCATAGACAGCAAGTGGCCGTTTTATGTCCGTATATATTTAGAATGCACGTTAACAGATTAGACCATTTCCACTGCACACGTGATCTGAGCGTATTCTGTCACACATACACACATATTGTACGTGGTTACGTGCTGTACACGCTCAAATCGGTGGAAATGAGGCCTTGGGCAGCACCAGGGTCAGAATCCTTTTCTCTTTTGTATCATCCTCAAGCTCTTGAAGTAGCGATACATGGGGATAGTGCCAGGTTGCCAGGCAGTGTTTTAAATATTTTGGGTTTTTTTTTTGCATTTATCTTTTTCAAAAAAGTGATTTATCCGCGCTTTTTTAACCTAAGTAGAGAATAAGTGGGAGAGTGAGAGACAGGGTAAGATTGGCCAATGACCTTGAGTCAGACTCCAGCGTAGATCCACAGATTTATGGTACAGAAGCCTTAGCCAACTATGCCAGTGCGTGTTTGAGCATTTTTCACTGGTATTAGGCAACACATTCTTCATCAGGAGAACTTAAATCATTTGCAGGCAACTCATCACAATCGTCCAATCAGCACCAGGAGCTCACATACCATCCAATCAGCATCAGGAGCTCACATACCGTCCAATCAGCATCAGGAGCTCACATTCCGTGTTGTTTCCCAACTGTTCTGGGAACTGTGTTGTGCCCAATTGCTCAAAAAGTTACCCCATCACTTTTAGATGTACTTGCATATTTACAAGGGCATGCATGTCAGTGCTTATGAATTTAGTCTGAGGGCTCATTCACACTAAACACTCTCCATACACAGCGCGTGCCCGTTTTCTGTCTGTCTGTAACAAATTAGACTATTCACACCGCACGCGTGATCTGAGCGTGTTCTGTCACTATACAAACATATTGTACACGGTTACGTGCTGTACACGCTCAAGTCGGTGTGAATCAGCCCTAAGGCCTTCATTTCCAACAAACACTGTCCATATACAGCGCATAGACAGCAAGTGCCCGTTGTCTGACCGTATTCATTTAGAATTCATGTTAATAGATTACAGTAGACCATTTCCACCACGCGTGATCTGAGCGTATTCTGTCACACATACAAACATATTGTACACGGTTACGTGCTGTACACTCTCAAGTCGGTGGAAATGAGGCCTAACAAGGTGTAATGTTAATGGTCCTCTGTTTGTTGGGGTAACGGGAATGTGTGTCCACGCTGTGCTTTGTGGAAGGCTGTGAGGTGACCCTTGTTGCTCAGATAGAGTGATGCAATGTTATGGAGGATTCGAGAAGAGTCGCTCTTGCCTAATGCAAACACAGCTAAACACAGTTCACACACACACACACACACACACACACACACACTCACACACACACTCACACGCACACAGGGCACACTCACACACACACACACTCACACACACACACACACACACACTCACACACACACACACACACACACACACACACACACACACACACACTCACACATGCACACACACACACACACACACACACGCACACACACACACACACACACACACACCGTTCCTTAAGATAACAGATGGGCCGTGTTATTGTCTTCCATTTCCTCGTGTGATGCAGAAGCTGCACTGGAATGACCTCTCTCAAACTCCCTCCCCTACCCCTGCATCTCTTCTCTCTCTCTCTCTCTCTCTCTCTCTCTCTCTCTCTCTCCCTCTCTCTCTCTCTCTCTCTCTCTCTCTCTCTCTCCCTCTCTCTCTCTCCCTCTCTCTCTCTTTCTCTCTCTCTCTCTCTCTTTCTCTCTCTCTCTCTCTCTCTCTCTCTCTCTATCTCTCTCTTTCACTCTCTGTCCCTCTCTCTCTCTCTCTCTCTCTCTCTCTCTTTCTTGCTCTCTCTCATTACTCTGCATTCCTTTCTTCACGCTAGCCTATATTTCTTTCTATCTGATATATCTCTATCTCATTCTATCTGTCACTCTTCTTCTCCCCCTGTTCTCTCTACCTTTCTCTGTTATGTCTCTCCCTCATAGTTCTCTACATTCCTCCCCCTTCTCTTTCTCCCTTTCTCTCTCTTTCTCTGTCTGTCTGTCTCTGTCTCTCTCTTTCTTTCTCTCTGTTTGTCTTTCTCTCTCTCTTTCTCTGTCTGTCTCTCTCTCTTTCTCTCTCTCTCTCTCTCTCTCTCTCTGCCCCTGTGTGTCTCTCATGTTTCTGTCTCTAACACATTATCCCCACCAAGTTTCCTCTGGAAGGTTCTGTTGATGATGTCATGGTATTTTTGCACCCCTGCTCTCTGCTCAGGTCATGCAGTAAGCGTGTGCCAGTCGGAGCACGGCCACGTTATTTCCCCTTATTAACTGATAAAAATCAACACC
>CM050201.1:27277592-27282592 GCA_027475355.1 Coilia nasus
TTTCATCTCTGATAACAGTAGAATTAGCGGTAATGAGTGCAGTTATGCACACATTGGTATGGAGCTTAATCTCTTAAGGGGTGTGCTATCAATAGAGGTATTATATTAACTGGAGGAGGTGAGGATGTCCTGCCCCCATTCATTTCAATGGGAAGTGCTAGGTTAGTGAATTCAGCTAAAATTGAATAAAATTTCCAAGTGTCAAAATGCAGTTTCAAGGGGCTCATTTCTGCCCACATTTTACCTAGCCAGTTACACTCGAGGACGATATTATTAGCCCCCCTCCTGAAATTAGACATCTCTCTTGATTTCTCAGTGAGAATGACAGTTATTAACAAGTTTATGTTATTCTGGAAACAAGTATACTATGGAGATAATGTTTAACAAGTTAAATTTGGAATTTGGTATTGTTATAAGCAGTTTAAACAAAAAATTATTAACAACAAAATTATTAGCCCCCTGATCATTAATCGTCAGTACGGTACCCTTTCTGAATCAAAACTGACAAAAAGCTCTTTGATTAGTTGTTAAATAGATTGGCACATGTCTTCCTAGTGATTTTGGCCCATTTCTCCATTGCAAATTGTTCTAGCTCGTCCAAATTGCATGGATGCTGAACACAGACATTTGTCACAAACTCTCAATGGGATTGTGGACTGGACTCTGAGCGGGCCATTTCAGTACCATGGTTTTAGTATCCTTGAAGACCTTCTGAACTAATTTAGATGTATGCTTTGGGTTATTATGTTGCTTGATGATCCAGGAATCCAAACCCAGACCCATGCTCCCTGTGTCTGAGGCTGCAAAACAGCCGAACACCTTAATGTTCCCACCACCATGTGTAACTGTGGGAACTGTGCTTAGTCTCATTAGACCAAAGAAGCCCTGGACACCTGCCTAGATGATTGCTGTTGACCTGGCCTCATCTAGAGTTTTCTTTTCAAGAAAGACAGTTGTGAGGGCTTGTCATCACATTGGGCTTTGGCGCCATCATCACAGTAGTGCCCCTTTACTAAAGGTGCTGCATATCAGAGTCCGATTGAGGTTTGCCTGCCTGTGAACATTTGAAAGTCAAAAATGAGGTTTTGGAAGTCTGTGCTTTGGTCTGATGAGATTTAATTGGACCTGATTGGACGCATGAATTCTGCTTCTGTTAGGTGAAGAAAGGGATAGGCCTTAAACCTTGGTAAACCACGGTTTTCACAGTTAAACATGGTGATGGTAGCATCATTCTGTGGCAGCCTCAGGCACCGGAAGCCTTGTTCGGGTGTACGGCACCATGAAAAAAGAAGACTGTGATAGAATATGGAAGGAGACCATGCAGAAATATGGTCATAGATTAAGCTAAGATCTTTGCTAGGTCTTCCAATAAGATAATAACCCAAAGCATACATCCAAATTAGCCCAAATGTTCTTCAAGGATAGTAACACCATGATCATGGAGTGGTTCAGACCTCAATCCTTTAGATATTTGATGAGTGTTGAAAATGGATGCCCATGCTCAACATCCATGCACTTTGGACCAGCTAAAACAATTTGCAATGTAGAAATGAGCCAAAATCCCGAGGAGGACATGTGCCAACCTAGTTAACAACTAATCAAAGAGCCTTTTGTCAGATTTGGGTCATAAAGGGCACCGTACTGACGATTAATGATCAGGGGGCTAATCATTTTGTCCTTGTCATTTTTTGCCTTTTTTGTTTAAACTGCTTATAACAATACCAAATTCCAAATTCAACTTGTTACACAGTATCTCCATAGTATACTTGTTTCCAGAATAACATAAACTTGTTAATAACTGTCATTCTCACCGAGAAATCAAGAGAGATGTCTAATTTCAGGAGGGAGGCTAATAATATCGTCCTCGAGTGTAAGTACCATGTTACTGATTAATGTGAGGTACAGCAGAAAGCTATATCGAGGAAGGGCATTGGATGTTCAGAAATGGACAGTGATGTAGTTCAGGAACGCCCTGCTGCATGAGCTGAGAGTGGAGCACCCACCAATCAGCATGGGGGAAACGGGAGAGGATGTGATGCAGTGTCTGGAAAATAGCGACGAGGAAGTGCCTTGCTAATTGACTGTTGTGTCCTCAAGCCAAGGATACTTACTTTTCTAGTATGCTACTGCTCTACTAGTATGCATATTCATCTGCACATGCATCCATTCTGCACTACATCCATGGGAGTTTTACCTTCAACCTGCGTAGACAGACTAATGTGTAGTACATACATTCTGCTGTCTGACCTCCAACATTCCCAGGTTGTGCACCCCAATCTCAGTTGGGTTTCTACTCCCATCTGTCACTCATTTGCAGCGGGTGACCTTTGACCTCTAGCACAGGTCAGAAGTGCAGCAGCGGATCTGGAGGAGTGGCTAATGGTTCAGATCTCTGTGTCTGTGTTTGCTCAGTGTAATGCGCCACCTCAAAGCACACATTCAGGGGGGCTTGACTGGGACATCTTATACCAGGTGTGGGTCATAGGAGCTTGTTTGGTGTGTTGAACCAGTGAAAAGTATCCGCTTTAAATCACAGTCAGGGACCAAAAAAAAGGGATCCTGTCCCTTTGAGGAGTGAATTATTTTTTCCTGTTCTTCTAGACCTCTGCACGAGCATTCTTTAGCTCTCGTAGAAGTTCAATTGTTACATCACAGTGGGAACTCTCAATTTTGCAAATGTTCTTATCATACATATGTGACCATAGCCTGGTAAACCAGCCCCTCGTACTTCATTTCATTTTGTACAGAGGGTCTGGCATTGCTGTGGAGGTGTGGACTCTGCCTTTACCCAATCGCCAACATCTGGTCGTCACGTATGCAGTTAGCCAGCCTACGCACTACAATTCAAATGTAGCGCACAAAGTCTTCGTCATTGCTTACGAACACTCCCTCTGTTTGCTGATTGGCTAGGACTGGTTGGTAGCTAATATAGCAATGCCAATGGCAGCACAGCCAGACCCTCTGTACAAAATGAAATGAAGTATGAGGGGCTGGTTTACCAGGCTAGTGTGACCATACTCCTCAAAGGGCTATAGACACTGCTCATATCAAGACAGAGTTAAGGAGCTTTTGCTTTAGCGCGTACTGCATAGAGTAGTAATGCCTATGCGGTCAGAGCAGACTGAGATGCTGACTAGTCCTGCAAATGTGCAGTTACTGCTGTGTCATGTTTATGTTGTAATTCCTTTTCGGCGTAGATTTTTAAAGTTTAATAAAGCTGATAGCTGAAAGCTGAAAGCTCGTAGCCGATATACGTAACTGTGGAGGAGATGAGATCTTAGGCATCTAATGTCTTTATATTATGTGTAGAGGTGCTGGATGGTATAGGTTGCTATCCGTTGGCATGGTGTGCAGCTGTCTGGCAGGTAATGAAACTGTGAATACTTGAACGGTTTTATTTGCACAGAGGGATAATGTTCACCAGTGTTAAAAAATGACACTGCAAATACTGAACACTGTGACAATGTGAACAGTCAGATAGTTTGACGGTTTATTACCTGAAAGTGACAATGGTCACCAGTCATTAGAACCATGGACTTGGACGAAGACCAAGATGCAGTAGAGGTCTTGTGTCATCCCAGAGGAAGTATTCAGAGATGACAAACACAGATTGCCATACTTGTCACATATCTTGCCAGAATGATTTAGAAGGGCAAAGCATTGGTAAACTAAAGTATCGGTAAGCTTTACGAAAGTATTGGTTAACGTGAACTTTAGTTCAGTACTTTGAAATATGCTGCTTTAAAACATGATTTGTTTTGAACATAGATTAAAGGACATAAACAGCAAACACAGTGATTTACAAGGCTAGAAATAAATATTACTTATGAGTGAACCTCTGTGGGGTATGTGTAGGGGTGTGTGTATTTGTGATGGTGTGTGGAGTGTGTGTGTGTGTGTGTGTGTGTGTGTGTGTGTGTGTGTGTGTGTGTGTGTGTGTGTGTGTGTGTGTGTGTGTGTGTGTGTGTGTGTGTGTGTGTGTGTGTGTGTGTGTGTGAATCTTTGCCGCTCTGGGGGTGTCTCTGGTCGAACACCAGAAGCCTGAAGAGTCACTTCCAGCTCCCCCTTAGGATCACTTTCATGCAACCTGACCTCCCCTGGCTAAATTCAGTCACACACACACACACACACACACACACACACACACACACACACACACACACACACACACACACACACACACACACACACACACAGTCTGTTTTTAAAGACTCACAAACACACACACACACACACACTCACACACACTCACACACACACACACTCACACACACACACATGCTCACACACACACACACACATACACACACACACAGTCTGTTATTAAAGACTCACACACACGTACACACACCCATGTGGGCGTACATGTACTGTATGCTTTGCATGCGTTCACAGACATGCGGACATGTGGACGAGTGCGTATTCATGCAGAAATGCATAGCTGGGCATACACACGCAACCCCACACACACACATGCACACACACACATACACCCCACACATACACACACAGACACACGTGCACATACACACACACACATACCCACACCCCACACATACTGTACACACAACACATACTTAACAGCAAGGTCACATACAGGGTAATGTATGTGCTGCTATTTTTTACAGCAGCATTTAGTTAAAATGGTCAGTGGTTCACCAGCATTACCACACTATTAACTTTAGTGGAAATAGGCCCAGATCGATGGCAAGTACCAGAGGTCGTGTTTCATGTATGCACAGTGATGAATCATGTCTTAATTAGCTCTACAGTGACCCTCCACCATATCCGGGTTCGCCTTTCTCGGTCCTGCTATATCGCAGATGTTTATCATTACTATATTCATGCTATATGCCTATGCATGCTAAAGAAATGTTTGTCAGAACAGTATTATAATTACTATACTGTAACATGCAAATATTGATTAAACACAGTAATAATTCAATAATACATACAGTAAATGTATTAAAACAAATCAAATAAAATGTTTTCTGTATGGT
>CM050201.1:27290092-27317592 GCA_027475355.1 Coilia nasus
AAGCAGCACACCATAGGTGAAATGCAGTGTAGTACGAGAGGCTGGTTTACCAGGCTACTTCTGCTCGTCTCCAAAGGTGTTATAATGACTGTAGCAACTGCATGAGCAGTTTGATATCAGTGCGATGGTATGCTCGGCACGGTCACTATCCACACACTCCAACCCTCCAACCACCTCCTGGAGTTTCCCCCAAGTGCCGTGCCGTGCTGTGCGGCTGCGTGGTGTGTGTGTGTGTGTGTGTGTGTGTGTGTGTGTCTGTGCACACAAATAGTAACTCGAGTGCGGAGGGTCTTTCTGGGAGACGGACACTCCCAGGTGTGGATTCATTCAGGGGGCACACAGTGTTTTGACATGTTTGTAGATAACTTAAACTGAATGGACCCTTGTGGGTTTATGTGTGTGGGTGCGGGTGTGTGTGTGAGGTTGTATGAAAGACAGAAAGTGTGTGTGTGTGTGCGTGCGTGCATGTGATGTTTGTTTGTGTGTGTGTTCGTGTTGGGGTTTGCTGATTTGAACACTTTTGCGTGTACATGTCTGTAGACGAGTGTGTGTGATGGGGAGAGAGATGGGTTGTGTGTGTGCGGCCGTATGTGTGTGTGTGCATGCGGGTATGTGTGTGTGCGGTTGTGCGGTTGTGTGTGTGTGTGGGCGTGTGTGTACGTGTGTGTGTGCATGCGTGTATGTGTGTGTGTGTGTGTGTGTGTGTGAGAGAGATCAAGTGTGTGTTTTTGGGGAGTGTATTCCTCTCTGGTGGTTTGCACAGTAAGCTGATAGATACTTAAGCAGCTCTGCAAAATGTCAGACCATCCTCCCCTCGGGCTGGAATGTCCGGAGCAGAAGAGTTGCACATCTTCAGCATTTAATCCCCACAGACACCTAGACACACACATACACACACACACACACACACGCTAAGATAAGGCAGATGACATGAAACAGCAACATTAACCAACTGACCTTAAGGCAATCCAAACACTCTGCTCACACACAGACTAATAGCAGCGGGCCTGTGTGTGTGTGTGTGTGTTTGTGTGTGTGGTGCTGAGTGTCTGTGTATCAAATTTCTATAGTGAATCACTTTGCTAGTATGTGTGCTGCTAGATTATGTTCTTAGTCACACATGCTATTTTAGCAGGGCATCTCTTAGGCAGACTATGATTATGATGCCATTTTAGTTTCAAGCATGACTGTATGTTTATTGTATCCACAGCTTTCTGTGGTATTCTGAATATAACTTACATTTTCCTCCGAGCTGAATTTCTAAATTTGGTAGTGTTAATCATCAAAAGAGTGTGTTTTTTTAGCTGGTAATTATCTGTGAATTATCAGCGAGACATTATGCACCCTGGTAGTCTTTGTTTATCAACCCAGTTAGTGTCTAAGCAGCATTCAGCATGCAAGACTCAAACAATATTACATTTCCGATCAGAAATATCCCACTGTTGTTTCTCAGCAGGGGTCTACCTTCAAAAGACTTCACATTGTCACATTCACATTCCAGGGCATGTTAGGTAACACACACACACAGTGCATGCAATGCACAAAGCCCATGCAATGCATACAGAGCGTGCTAGACCTGTCACTGGTCAGGGGGCTTGTGGCATCTGGCATGTGCCAGTTGCAGGCAATGTGACTGTCAAGAGCAACACAAATCAGTGTGTTTACTTTATATTCTTCTATTTATATTCTACCTTCCTGCTTTATGACTCATGGCGCACAGTATGATGTGGCACAAACAACCTTTTGAACAAACGGTCACTGTGTTTCTGTTTTCATGTTTTGTTGCTTGTGAGTTAATGGAGGAGAGTCAACCAGCTGAAATGTAAAAGTAAAAGTGTTAATAACGAGCAATAGGGCAAATTTAACACATTCAGTGTGGACAGAGAGTGACAGATCGATGGTGCAGTCGGTGGCGTCACGTGCAGCTAGGATACAGTGTGATGCAGTCTTTCTGCAGGAGCGTAGTAAACAGAAATCATAAAATGGATGGGCCCAGAAAAAAGGAGGTGGGACTAGCCAAACTCACATACGTTACTATTAGTACTTAAACAGTCAATCAAACAAAAAGAGCCTCCTGATTGGCCTGATGTGGCTACACCTACAGTATTTCTGTCTTTGGGGCCTCATTGGGTCTGTGTAGCTCCCCTCCCTCTCTCTCTCTGCCTCTCTCTCTCCCCTTCCTTCCCTGTCATGTCACCTCTGTGAAATGAAGAGTGGGGTTGGCGGTGTCTCACCATTAAACGTTTACGAGCGATTTATGTCGCTCTCTGACCTCAGCGGATCGGAATTCCCTGTTCTGATTGGCTGGTTTAGGCCTGCCTGTATGTAATGCCGCCATCCCACAGCGATCCATCTTATCCCATCTCATCTCATCCATCCTATTCCGTCCCCACCTACCCCTTCACCCTTCCCAGCACACTAAGATGGAGGATCCAACTCTAATGGTGTGAATCCTCCATTAAATCCAACCTCTGCTGCTTTTATAATGTTGCTTCCTTAACTTCAGTGGATAGGAATTCCTTAGTCTGATTGGCTGGGCAGACATGCCTGTATGTATCATCGCAAGCCGCAATCCCATCCCATAATGTCTCGTCCCGTCTCCACCCACCTCTCCACCCTCCCGTGCACACTAAGATGGAGGGTCTATTTCTAATGATGCAAATCCTCCATGTTACACCCCATCCTTGGGTAGCCCTACTGGGACGAACAACAAACCCATCATCACCCAAGTAATAACAAAAAATACCTTTAAAAACATACCCAACCAGTGGGATTTAGTGACATTGACACAAAAGCCAAAACCTAAATTAAAGCTACGAAGTCCAAATTATAACGATGAAAAGCCCAGGCTCAGAGGCAGCAACACAGCCAGCAGTTCCCACACTAGAAGCCTCCGTCTGGCAGCAGGAGCCATGAGCTCTTAAACCTAGCTGATCACATGGTCAGGTGGTTCTAATGGAGTTAATCACATGACCACCTAAGCAGGTAGAGCAGACATGTCCAAAGTCCGGCCCGCGGGCCAAATCCGGCCCGCGGACTCCTTTCCACCGGCCCGCGGCACCTCTCAGAAAACAGGTGTTAGTAGCCTTGCTACAGAGCCATAACTACCCACGCGGAATGCCGGTGATTATTTTGTTATGCTAAATCGCGCGCATAACTGCGTGGCCACGCAGAGAACACGTCTGGGGGAGGTGTTAATAATCTTCACCGCCTTGCCATTTCTTGAAATATTCAGAGGTTTATGGCAGTACCAACCCAAAGTATATCGACATTGTAACAGTATTGTTGTTTTTTGACCACAACACACTTACTAGTTTGCCCATTGGTAGGCATTATTCGCGGTGTTATTTCGCAAAGAAAAAATCATACATCTTGCTATTATGTCGGGTGATGTTGCTATTATTAGCTCATTTAACAGCAGGGTTAGGTTCTTTAATACGGACGTTTATTTGACCAATGAACACTGTAAAAATGGGGGAAATAATATGTAATCACAACATTCACAAGAACACTTCAAAACGACATGATGACCGGTGAGGCCTCTATCAAGTTGCTTCTGCCCCCACAATCGCAACAGCAAGCGAGCCAGGATGAGAATGGACGCGGTTTTCCGTGATGTTCCACTCCGGGAGAAAATGGTATTTGTGAAGCTCACATATGTTGTGGAAAGAACCGGTTGCAATGTTCGTTGAACTGCAGTGTGACACTGACACAGACTGTCGGAGTCGACACCAACTGGACACCAGCTGGAGCAAGAGATTCGGATATTTGCCAAGAAAATGCTGAGCTTATTTCGCTCGAATACCTGTGAGAAGACATTCTCACTTTTGAACTTTGAGCGCGTGAGGACAAGACGTGACTCTCACTTGCGTGACATCATCAAAACCACTGCGTTCGAGCCAGACTTAGCATTTTTGCAGCAATCGAAATCTCAGTACCACCCATCACATTAGTGCAGGGGAGTTACTTGTTTAGTCTTCTGGGGTAGGCTAAATAAATTCGAAAATGTGTGTGTGTGTAATTGTCAAAACTCTCAGTACTTCTGAATAATGTTAGTGCTATTTTCTTGTTCACATGGTATAAATTCACGTTTACAGTTTACAGTTATGTAACAGTGACATAATAGTACCATATGTTATGTATAACAGTGAATTATGAATAGTGTTTTTTTTTTCACTCAGACTTTTTCTGCATTTTATTACTGGTCTTCAAATATAAAATGCACAGTAATTTTGGTAAACACACATTTTCATTTGTGTTTGAAATGTGAAGACATAAAAACTATGCCATTGCAACAAAAAAACATTAAGTACTTCATTTGCATATTATTAATATTATTAGTACTATTAATATTATTATTGATATTCCTATTGTGTGTCGTTACAATGGTTGGCCCTCACCCATGTTCACCTCGCCAAATCCGGCCCCCCTGGCAAAAAGTTTGGACACCCCTGAGGTAGAGAGTATGGGAGAAGCAGAGGGACATACAGTACAGCACTGGGGACAGAGATGAGAAATTCATGGAGTTGTCTCCTATGGGCCCAAGGGGCAACATTAGTAATAGTGTGTGGCATTTCACAGCTAGAGTGCTTTTGATGACTCTATCCTGGTATCTCACATATGCACATGTATGTGACCTAGCAGACATATTTGCTTCATGAACCCTGTATGCTTTTGACTTTGACTTTATTTATTTTGACAGGGACAGTGTACAATGCCATTAACCTAACGGAGAGATGTTTTAGCAAGCTTTGCTAATGCATGTGTGTGTATGTCCATACACGCGCGAGCGCACACACACACACACACACGCACACACAGCCTCATATCCTTATGTATATGTGTGTATGTCCATACATGCATGCGCACACACACACAAACACACACATACACATACACATACACACACACACATACACACAGCATTTGCTTGTGCATGTGTATGTCCATACACGCGCATGCACACATACACACACACATACACACATTCACACACACACGCACACACACACACACATGCACACACACACACACACACAGACACAGGCAGGAGTACAAGACATGCCCTTATGTAACAGTGGAGGAGACAGATGTGCTGTGTCATGAACCAGAGTGTGTGCAGTGGAGTCTAACTCAGAAGTCTGAGGTAATTCTCTCTCTGCCTCCCAGGCTTGTGTCTGTGGCTTCGTAGCTCTGTCATTCTGAATGGAGGCCGTCTACAGTAGCTCTGTCATTCTGAATGTAGGCCCTGTAGCTCTGTCATTCTGAACGCAGGCCATGTAACTCTGTCATTCTGAATGGAGGCCCTGTAGCTCTGTCATTCTGAATGGAAGCCCTGTAGCTCTGAGGCTTGCTGACCTCCCTGAAATGAGTTTCTGCTGGTTGGGATGTCTGTTATTGCCTGTGTTTAGTCTTCCTTGTTTAAGCACTGAGCTCAGACTGTTAAAGTTATTATGTGACTAATTAGGGTAAATTAAACTGCTTTAAACGGAAGTAAGTTGAAGAGAACTACTGAAATTGAATGAAATACATATTAATGGAATCATACCACATTGGCATTGGCATTTAAATGAAATTGATTTTGTATAAAATTGAATTAAATTCAGAAAAGATCGATTTTTATCCAGAGTGAGTGAGTCTGGCGGGCCAGACGGTATTAGCTTTTTGCGTATGAGACGTCCCGCTAGCAGAGACTGGATGCTGAATTCAACAAGTGGCTGTTAGGAGAGAAGATTAGGCATCAATCCTCTCTGACACCACACACACACACATACACACACACACACATCACACGACCACTAAAAGGAAGACGTCTACCAGACCATAGTGAGACATCTACCACACACACACACACACACACACACACACACACACACACAAGCACACACACACACACACACACACATACACACACACACCATACTACCACTAAAGAGAGAGGAGAGCATAGACAGACACCCAGCAGACACAGGTGTAGATCTACTTACAGGCAGTATTGCAGTCACCTACAGTATCACTTATGGTAAAACACCGTCTCAGATGTCGTCTCAGGATGAGGGCAGAGACTCTAACTGAGGGCCCCACACACCATACTATGACTCGAAGCAGAGAGCACAGTCTAGGGAGACAGCCAGCAGACACTAATGCAACTCAAAGGACATACGAGTTGCTATCTAACACCATACTATGACTCGAAAGAGAGCAGAATCACAGAATCACAGCCATAATCACACATTAATCACCTGGACTATAAATTGGTCTTAACAAGCAACATGCATCTTTTTACAGTCAAGGACAATTTTCAAACATCATTAAAACATTAAATTTTGTTCAAGTAAATAGGATAATGACTAATTGTGTTTACAGTAATTCACTGCCACACATGGGGGGAGAATCACACGCCCCATAATCATGGGCTTAGAGGAGAGGAAGCTGATGCAGAATCAGTGAAGGCTATGTGCTTTATGTTATCTAAAAGACACAGTGACTGCTGGAAGTAGGTCTACTTGGCCCATGTTTTGCAGGGCACACACACAAAATTGTGAACAATCTGCACTTTTGTAAGGGCACTTAAGTCATTACACAGGCATTACAGACAGTGGGTTGATGAGACACAAACGCACTAAACTACTAACAAGCCATATGCTGTGTGTTACCACACACTGGGTGGAGGCTGTAGAGGACTGTGACACACTCGTAGGTCTTCCCCCCCAAACACACACACAAACAGACAAACACACACACACACACACACACGCACGCACACACACAGACACACACAGACACACACACAAGCACACACACAGGCATGCTGTGATAATGTGACACCCACACTGCTGTCCCTGCCTGTTGCACAGGGAAGAGAACACACAGGGCGTTTGTCCCGCCACATTAGACGCTAAAATTATCCAGCCACTTTTCTTGCTTCAGTCTGTCTGCCTTGCATTCACACTTGTGGAGGCGTCACAGAGCAGGTCGGGGTAGAAAGGATGGCTTTGTGCTAGTACATCTATGCCATGCAAATTCAGCTAACACTGGCCAGCTGGTCCGCTTCAAAGGGGCTGCAAGGCCTTCTCATAAAAAAGAAAAAAAGGTTGTAGAAATCCTTGAAGCATAAAATCTGATTTCACATTATTATACGCTTGACCCCAGTATGTTTTTGAAATGCCTGTGAATGTAGTTAGCTTATTAATCTTGGGAATGCATGCTATTCAGGGTCAGGGCCTTTATTTACCCGGTGTGCAGTGGTTTGATTTCACCGTCAAAACCTTAGTGCATTCCACCTTCAGCCGCTGCAGACACACTGGTTAATAAATCACAATGGCTCATGGGGGTATCTGTGGTATAGCGGTGAGGGCAGGGCTCCTCAACAGAGTGCCCACGGGCACCAGATACTGTAGCCTGCCAGGAGCTTGTGAGGTGCCCGCGAGGGATGTTTGAAAAAGACAAGTGCCCTTCCCTCAGGCTGGAGACTAAGAGTCCAATAAGACAAAAAATTATTTTATTCTGCTAAAGTTGCACAATTTTGTTTTATTGCACATAAATGATCCTGGTGACCATGTGTTAGAAACATAGCGAGGTATGTCAGTCACTTATTTTCTGTCAGTCTGTGTCTTTAGTATCTTTGTGTGTGTTTTTATGTGTACCTGACTGCAAGACAAGTTTCCCTTTGGGACAATAAACTTACTACTACTACTACTAATACTACTGCTAATTATCATATGTGTTTTCATATTTTGATATTTACATACCAGTTTATTTCTGAACTATATTTAATTAAAAGCAAACAGTCATACATGGTGTTATTTGAAAGTGATGTTAATACTTTCATTTATTAGTACATTATTTTGAACGAGTAGCCCTCAGTCCAGATTCTCATTCTTCGCGTAGCCCTCAGCCCTAGAAAAGTTGAAGACCCCTGGGGTAGGGAGTTGGGCTGGTTACCAGACAGTGGTACAAAAAAACGGAGTGGGTGGGTGTTTCCCCACGCCCTCCCCACATCCACAGCTGAGGTGCCCTTGAGCAAGGTACCTTACCCCCCAAATGCTCCCCGGGCGCCGGATTACTGGCAGTCTTTTGCTCTGGGTGCAGTATGTGTGTGGATATGTGGCAGCCCTCTGCTCTGGGTACAGTATGTCTGCGGATATGTGGCAGCCCTCTGCTCTGGGTACAGTATGTGTGTGGATATGTGGCAGGCCTCTGCTCTGGGTGCAGTATGTGTGTGGATATGTGGCAGGCCTCTGCTCTGGGTACAGTATGTGTGTGGATACAGTATGTGGCAGGCCTCTGCTCTGGGTACAGTATGTGTGTGGATACAGTATGTGGCAGCCCTCTGCTCTGGGTACAGTATGTGTATGGGTATGTGGCAGGCCTCTGCTCTGGGTACAGTATGTGTGTGGATATGTGGCAGGCCTCTGCTCTGGGTACAGTATGTGTGTGGATATGTGGCAGCCCTCTGCTCTGGGTACAGTATGTGTGTGGATACAGTATGTGGCAGCCCTCTGCTCTGGGTACAGTATGTCTGCGGATATGTGGCAGCCCTCTGCTCTGGGTGCAGTATGTCTGCGGATATGTGGCAGCCCTCTGCTCTGGGTGCAGTATGTCTGCGGATATGTGGCAGCCCTCTGCTCTGGGTGCAGTATGTCTGCGGATATGTGGCAGCCCTCTGCTCTGGGTACAGTATGTGTGTGGATATGTGGCAGCCCTCTGCTCTGGGTGCAGTATGTCTGCGGATATGTGGCAGCCCTCTGCTCTGGGTACAGTATGTGTATGGGTATGTGTGCTCACTCTTCCACTGTGTGTATACAACCCCCCCACCCCCAGGTGGGTAAAATGCAGAAGTCAAGTTTCGTCCCCCACTGGCAATAATAAAGACTTAAATATCTAGTGCAAAATCACAGCATAAATATGCATAAGCAATAATGGCTGCCATGGTGGGGGCAGTCTTCCTCCATGTGGTCCATGTGGTTTTGCTGTGCAATATTTGTTATTGACAGTGCTTAGCGGTGGCTTTAGATGCCATTATTGCGTTGTGGTTGTTTCAATTCTATTATATTATTTTACTGTCCAGCAGGGCTGCAGAATGGGTAGACTGGACTGTGGTGGGCGCATGGCGTCTTCATCCACATTATGTGGTTCTGCTGTGCATAATTTCATATTTACGGTAGTTAGTGTTAGCTTTTTCATCATTATTGTGTTTTTATTGTAGTGGTAGTATTTTACCGTCTAGCAGGCCTGCAGAATGGGTGGGCTGGACCGTGTGGGGGCATGATGGTCTCCATCCATATTATGTGGTTCTGCTATGCATAATTTAATATTATATAGTATCATAATTTCATATTATGTGGTTCTGCTATGCATAATTTCATATTATATAGTATCATAATTTCATATTATGTGGTTCTGCTATGCATAATTTCATATTATATAGTATCATAATTTCATAATATGTGGTTATGCTATGCATAATTTCATATTTATTGTATCATAATTTCATAATATGTGGTTCTGCTATGCATAATTTCATATTGGCAACACTCAGCCCTTGCCTTGTTTGTCATTATTGTGCTGTGATTGTGGTGGTATTATACTATATTATATTCCTCTCTAGCAGGGTTGCAGTATGGGCAGACTGGACCATGGTGGAAGCATGGTGTCTTTTAGGACTGCAGTATGGTGGTCTTCGTCCATATTATGTGGTTTTGCTGTGAATAAGTTCATATGTACAGTAGCTAACCCTGGCTTTGTTTGTTATTATTGTGTTGTATTTGGAGTTGCAGTATTCTCAGGGCTGCAGTATGGGTGGACTGGAGGGGCCAGTACAGTGTGGTGCTGTTCCCTCAGTAATAGCTGCACTGCTGGGGCAGACGGACTACAAAAACTGCTGTGTCATTACACTCCTCTATTCACTTACACACACACACACACACACACACACACACACACACACACACACACACACACACACACACACACACACACACACACACACACACACACTCACTTCTTTGGCCTGCGCTTGTTCAGCCTCTGTGGTCAATTGTGTTCATCCACCTCCAGAACAGTAAATTAGGAAACAATGGCCCATTTACATACACACACACACAAACACACACACACACACACACACACACACAAACACACACACACACACACACACACACACACACAGACACTCTCTCTCTCTCTCTCTCTCCCTCTCTCGCTTTCTCTCTCTCTGTCCTTTTCTCTCTCTCTCTCTCTCTCTCTCTCTTTCTATCTATCTCTCTCTCTCCCTCTCTGGCTTTTTGTCTTTCTCTAATTCTTCCTTTCTCTGTCTCTCTTTGTCTCTCTGTCTTTCTCTCGCTCTCTCTCTGTTTCTTAGAGTTTTTTCTCTTTTTTTTTTCTCTCATACACAAACACACTTAGGGACCCGTATTGATTTGGTGAAAGTGCATTCTTATAATGCGTATTATAGTGGGCCATCAAAAACAATCCAACCAGTAAATCTTAAATTCACACAGTGTTGGCAGTAAGAAATGATCGCAGCAACCAGTCCTCTCAGGGTCTTATCTCTATGGGTACACCGGGCACGACGGAGTCGAATTTATGCTAATTATTTATCGCAATTGATTATCGTGTAATTTAATCGTTACAGTCTACGCCCTGTGACTGCTTCCACTTTGGTGCTAAGCTCGCTGTAGCCACCATGCATTTCACTCATTCTTGGCAGCCTTTAATGTTGCACAGTATCTGCCATTCCAACCCTACCTCAGGCACGACTCTGAAGTGCAGGCAGTCACGGAGTGGAATTTATGGTAAATATTGATCGCCATTGATTATTGTGTAATTTATTGTTATAGTGTACACTTCGCGATCGCTTCCACTTTGGTTCTAAGCCCGCTGTAGCCACCGTGTATTTCACTCATTCTTTGGCAACGTTTAATTAATTTTATATAGTATCTGTCACCTCTGCCCTCACACCCATCCACCCCCACCCGCAGATGGCCTACCGACCACAGGCCTGCAAAGGCAAAGTGCAGTAACTACGTGAACATTGGAACTGATAAAAATGCCTTTAACGTTGTCATACTGGCCAGTCAAACATGTTGTAGGTATAATAGTGGTGACGCTTTTATGTACTTTTTTACTGTAATGGGAAGAAGCAAGAGATTTAGTCACAAGACAAAAGAACTGTTATAAAGTCAATTTCCAGTATAACCTTTTGACAGAATATGTAGTTACTGCCTTTTGGCTTTGGTGGGGCAGCACAGTAGGCCTGCCATGCCTGTCTGTGTGTGAGTAAGTGCTCGCTGAACGAGCTATTACCGTTAGCATCAGACCATGCCCTTATGTAACAGTGGATGAGACAAATGTGCTGTGTCAGGAACCAGAGACTCTGCAGTGGAGTCTTCCTCCGAAGTGTGTGTGTGTGTGTGTGTGTGTGTGTGTGTGTGTGTGTGTGTGTGTGTGTGTGTGTGTGTGTGTCTTCAGAAGTCTGAGGTAATTCTCTCTCTGCCTCCCAGCCCCTTGTCTGTGGCTTTGCAGCTCCCTTGTAGAGCATCCAGGAGTCTTTCTCAGAAGCATGTGTGTGTGTGTGTGTGTGTGTGTGTGTGTGTCTTCAGAAGTCTGCTGTGATTCTCTCTCTGCCTCCCAGTCTCTTGTACTTGGCTATGCTGCTCAAGCAGATTAATCGGAATCGATCAGAATCAGAATCAGAATCAGTTTTACTGGTCAAGTTTACTTACATATACAAGAAATTTGACTGCGGTAGATGTTAGCTGTCTGTACATTCAACATATAGGCATGTAGTAGTATACATATAATACAATATACAATACAATACAATAGACAAATAGAAATACATAGACGCATACTGTACAATAGAGACAACAGTATTAATCATCATTTAAGATGTTTTTTGTGTTTTTGTCACTCTTTCTCTGTACACTGTGGGAATGTGTTAGAGAGCTACGTGTCCATGTTTTGGGACAGGACGCTCCTAATCTCCTCCATTGACACTGTGCTGATTGCAAGGACACGCTGGATTTTAAGGACATCTCTGCATTGCCAGGGTCACGAACACAATCACGCACATATGCACATACACACACACACACGCACATATGCACCCACACACACATACACACACACTCACAGACACACACACACGCTCACGCATGCACACTCACACACACTCACACACGCACACACACACTCACACAGGCACATACACACGCACACACACCCTCACGCATGCGCACACACACACACGCACACACACAAACATGCACACACAAACACACACACACACACACGCACATACATACACTCACGCACACGCACGCACACACACACAACCACACACACACACACACACACACACACATATCCTCCAGACTGGGTGCTGACACCATGGCCATCTGCATATGACCTTGGCTTTGGCTGGCTTCCCAGGCCACCCTGCTGTTTTGCTGCACCACTGCTGAAGGACAGGCTCAAACCCTGAGCCCTGCCGAACGGACCCTACCACTCTATTAAAGGGGCAGTCTTTAATTTTATGCTCCTCTATTCACTTACACACACACACACACACACACACACACACACACACACACAGAGACACACACACACACACACACACACACACACACACACTGAACGGACACTACCACTCCATTAAAGGGGCAGTCTTTGATTTTATGCTCCTCTATTCACTTACACACACACACACACACTGAACGGACACTACCACTCCATTAAAGGGGCAGTCTTTGATTTTATACTCCTCTATTCACGTACACACACACACACACACACACACACACACACTGAACGGACCCTACCACTCTATTAAAGGGGCAGTCTTTGATTTTATGCTCCTCTATTCACTTACACACACACACACACACACATACACACACACACACACACTGAACAGACACTACCACTCCATTGAAGAGGCAGTCTTTGATTTTAGGTCCGATACTTTACTCTTGACCAGTGTCAATTTGTCTGTGTCAATTTGGTTTTGTAGCTGTCTGTTTCACGTGTTTCAGCTGACGAAAACGAAAACCCTGCTGTTTGTACACAATCAAATCTGTCATTGAGATATCATATGTCCCTTTGAAGGGACAGGTGGTTAAGGATAGAGTCAGAAGCAAAAAGAATCAATCTGTCTGTCTGTCTGTCTGTCTGTCTCTGTCTGTCTGTCTGTCTGTCTGTCTGTCTGTCTGTCTGTCTGTCTGTCTGTCTATCTGCATTTAATGGCAACTATGACAGCTGTTCAGTGAGTTGAACATTTTCTGGATACTCTGATCCAGTATTCAATAGATGCATATGCTTTTTTTAGTTTCATTATTTTTCTTGTGTCATTGATTTTCTGTTAGCCCACCAAACCACAGTGACAGGATAAATCTGCCATGCTGTCCTTGTTGCTTGGAATTTGATTTCCAAGTGTATTTGACACCTCAGGTATCTTGGAATAGCAGACCTGTGACTGGAATCACCTGGTTAGTGGAGCCCTTGTATGCTGTACGAATATTCAGGACATATATTTTTCTCTTCAAAAACAGAGATGGAATTACAGCCAGATTTTTTAAAACCGTCAAAAGTGGTGTTGAAAGACAAGCTCGTCAATGAAGCCGACTCTTGGGCAGTCAGTGATACCATCAGGGTCGATCTCTTGTCTGTCTGTCTGTCTGTTTGTCTGTCTGGACGGCATGCTGTGGAGATCCCATCTGATCCAGTAGATTTCACACTGAGATCCCAACTGATCCAGTAGATTTCACACTGAGATCCAATCTGATCCAGTTAGATTTCACACTAAGATCCCATCCGATCCAGTAGATTTCACACTGAGGTCCCAACTCATCCAGTTAGATTTCACACTGAGATCCCAACTCATCCAGTTAGATTTCACACTGAGATCCCATCTGATCCAGTAGATTTCACACTGAGATCCCAACTGATCCAGTAGATTTCACACTGAGATCCCAACTGATCTAGTTAAATTTCACACTGAGATCCCAACTGATCTAACTAGATTTCACACTGAGATCCCATCTGATCCAGTAGATTCACACACAGGACGTTCCAACACCCTGAATGACCCTGCTTCTAGATCCCATCCTATTGGCCAGCCTTCTCTGCGGTGAGAAGATAGCATTCTTTTTCTTCTCTGAGCCCAATGGAGCTATTCAGTGTTGCCTAATACTGCTGCTCAGATCAGAGCCAAACCACACTGAGTCGGTGAGGAGGATTGCAGGGAGGGTGACAGGCAGGCAGGCAGGCAGGCAGGCAGGCTGGAGTCTTAAATCTGTGCTGCACTTGTTTCCCTGCTGCCAAGACATCCCATCAGTGAGAAAGTTGGAGGCCTGGAGTGGGGAGGGGGGGGGGGGGCTACTGTGGGCTACTGTGGGCTACTGTGGGCTCGGAGCTACAGTGCATCAAATGCCAAACATCCCATGGAATAGAATGTTGATTAGCTGGAGCTGGGCTGTGATTGGCTAACAGGCTCCATCATAGGAGGTGGATAGGATGGGATGTTAAGCACCAGGAGGAGGAGGGTAGGAGAGAAGGGGAGAGGGGAGGGAGGAGGGGAGGGAAGGAGAGAAGGGGAGAGGAGAGGGAGGAGGGGAGGGAAGGAGAGAAGGGGAGAGGAGGAGGAGGGGGGGAGGACAGGGGATGGAGACTGAAGGGGTGGGGAGGGCTCACACTGATGTCTGATGGGGTGATAGAGGGAGGGGGAGAGAGGAGAGAATGAAGGAGAAAAGGAGAGAGGGGAAGGAAGGGGGAAGGGGAAAAGAGAGAGCGCGCAAGGGAGGGAGGGAGGGTGGGAGCGGAGAGGAGAGAGAGAGGAGAATCACAACACTCCCAAGCCACATAGTCAGCAAACAGCACTGCAGAGCGAGAGAGGGAGGGAGAGAGAGAGAGAGAGCGAGAGAAGGAGGGAAAGCACACATAAAAGCTACATTCCTTCTGCACGCTACTGTGGAGCAGGAGGCAGAGCTAGCGTTGCGTTTGTGTGTGTGGGAGCGCGCGTGTGAGTGAGTGTGTGTCAGAGAGAGTTTGCTGGGCACCCAGTGATCTGAGGAGACTAGGCAGGACTCCAGTTAGCTACTTAGCTACTAGACCACCCGACACAGCAGCAGCAGCAGTTCTGCGTTAGCTACTGGACCCCCACACGCACCAGCAAGAATCAGCCAGCATGGACTCAGCCAGGTCCATACAGAATGAGATCACCTCTCTCAAAGGTACCACTCTCCCACTCTCTTATTTTCTCTTTTCTTCTGTCTTTCTCTGTCTCATTCATTCATTCATTCATTCATTCATTCTGATTCCCCAGTTCACCTATCTTCTTGTCCTACTCCCTGTGTCCTTATATTTCTCTCTCTTCCTCTCTTCCTGTCTTTTTCTCTCTTCCTCTCTTTCTCTCTCACTCTCTTTTTCTCTCTTTCCCTCTCTGTGTCCACTGCCTCTACTTTTACAGCCCTGGTGAGTCAGTGCCTAACGGTCCTGGGAGCATATTGAGTTATATTGAGCGCTGCAAAGTTTTTTTTTTCCACCAAGGAGGATTTTTGTGGGCTTAGTCTCATTTGTATTCATTTATACTCTCTCTCTCTCACTCTTTCTCTCTCACTTTCTGTCTCTCTCTTTCTCTCTCCTTCTCTATCTATCTCTCAGTCTGTCTGCCTCTCTCTGTTCTCTGTAGCTATGTTTAGCTGTTTGAAAAGAAAAAAGAGCCTTTTGTACTGTGTTGTGACTGGGGAGGTGGGTGGCGGGCTGTGTGTGTGTGTGTGTGTGTGTGTGTGTGTGTGTGTGTGTGTGTGTGTGTGTGTATGTGTGTGTGTGTGGGAAGGACGTGTTAATTGTGGATGTGTGGGTGATGCATAGGAGACATATGCCCTGTGTATTCTGCCTGTGTGTGTGTCCATAGTGAGGGAAGTTTGGATTTCTGTGTGTGTGTGTGTGCGCGCGTGTGTGTGTGTGTGCATGTTAGCATGTGTGTGTGTTTGTTTATGCATGTGTCTGTCGGATCGGGCACATGCTTTGTTGACATCCTGCTGTTCCTGTGTATGTGTGTTTTAGCTGCGCATGTGCGTGTGTGTGTGCGTGTGTGTGTGTGTGTGTGTGTGTGTGTGTGTGTGGTAATGTATGAAGGAGAAGGAGTGCAAGGAGAGAGAGAGAGAGAAAGAGGGAGACAGAGATGGATAGAGAGGGATAGAGAAAGAGAGAGAGAGAGGGGGAGAGAGAGAGGGAGAGAGATGGATAGAGAGAGGGATAGAGAAAGAGAGAGAGAAAGAGAGAGAGAGAGGAAGACTGCCAAACGGCATGCAGGCTGCGTCATGCGGCACATCGAGTGCGTCTGCGCTGGAATATTTTTGCTGACGACTGCATCACCATGACAACAGCCATCCACCATGACTCTGGGGTTCCCTCATCACTGAGTAGCCAACACAAGCAAAGAGTGTGTGTGTGTGTGTGTGTGTGTGTGTGTGTGTGTGTGTGTGTGTGTGTGTGTGTGTGTGTGTGTGTGTGTGTGTGTGTGTGTGTGTGTGTGTGTGACAGAAGAGTACATTTGAGAAGAGAGGTACTACTTCCCATTTATCCTGCTGTGAGGAGAGAGAGAGGCAGAGATACTGGAAGAGAGAAAGAGAGAGAGATAAAGAAAGAGAGAGAGAGAGGGAGGGAGAGATAGTGGGAGACATAGAGGGAGAGAGAGAGGGAGAGATAGTGGGGGGAGAGAGAGAGAGAGAGAGAGAGAGAGAGAGAGAGAGAGAGGAGTTGTAATAGTATATAGAGTAGATAGAGACACACAGACAGACAGACAGACTGATGCAACCATCACTGCACCTTGCTCAGGGATTGACAGAGATTTGGGCAGGTGTCTCGCACAATGACAGGACAGGTACTGGGCAGGTGTCTCGCACAATGACAGGACAGGTACAGGTTGACAGATGTAGATCCAGTCCCCCTTGACAGAAGCAGTGAGACAAGGACAGCTCTTTCACATCAGCAGGAGGAGAGAGGGATGTGAGCAAGTAACCCATTAGTCTTGGCTGAGAAGTGATGCACAAAGGCAGGTCCCTTTGGTGGCATAAGGTTCTTGTTCAGGGATAGAGAGAGAGAGAGAGAGGGAGAGAGAGAGAGCGAGAGATCGAACAGTCCTATTTATACCACTGTCTAACATTCATACATTAATAAAATTCAGAGAGTGAGAGAAAGAGGGAAGAGAGAATGAGAAGGAATAGCTAGAAAGAGGGAGAGAAAATGTGAGGGAGAGAGAGGAAGAGAGAGAGAGGCTTCCAGACACACCCTTAACCTCAGTTTTGGCTGTAGCCTTCCCTGCAGCAGCAGTGGTGGCCATGGTGGCAATGGTAGCAGTGGTGGTGGTGATGGTAGTAGTGGTGGTGGAGGTACTGTAGCAGTCTTTAATTAGCCACTCTGTGGCTAGTACCAATGGTGGTGGTGGGCTCCTGTTGCGACTTCTCTCTCTCTCTCTCTCTCTCTCTCTCTCTCTCTCTCTCTCTCTCTCTCTCTCTCTCTCTCTCTCTCTCTCTCTTTCTCTCTGTCTCTCTCTCTGTCTCTCTCTCTCTCTCTCTCTTTCTCTCACCCACACATGCACACACATACACACACACACGCACATACGCGGACACACACACGCGCACACACACACACACACACACACACACACACATTGGTTGCGACTGGAGGCATTGGCCCGGCAGGATGGGCTCATCTTTAATTAACAACTCTGCAGCCATCAGACCCAGAGCTGCTGTTGCACACACACACACACACGCACACACACTCACACTCACGGCACACACTGGCCACTTTCATAAGCACTCATACTGGGCAGTGGATGTGTGTGCTACTGTGCCTGTGTGGGTGTGTGTGTGTGTTCTTCTGTGGTTTTATGGGGAGTGTTTGTGCATATATATATTTATGTGTGTGTGTGTGTGCGCGCGCGTGTGTGTGTGTGTGTGCCTGTGTGTGTGTGTGTGTGCCTGCATGTGTTCGCACGCATATATGTTTGTGTGTCTGTTAGCATCTACAGTATGTACTTCTGTGTCTGTGGTCTGTGGTGCTAAGTGAGTGTTTGTGTATATGTTCTTGTTGGTGTGTGTGTGTGTGTGTGTGTGTGTGTGTGTGCCTTGCTTAAAAACACCTACTTTAGACTGGGATGGCTCATACAATAAACTTGTATGTGGGATTAGCAGAACCACTATCTGAAGTCTGTTTTATATCTTAAGCTTCTGTGTCTCCAGCTGTGCCTGTCCTATTTCTCTGCTCTCTGAGGTGTTAGACTGTCTGGGTCAGCTTGTGAGTCATTTGCGTCATGCTTTGGAAGGATCAGGTGAGTTTGGCAATGTAGAGGCCGTGGTTGTGTACAGAATTCACCAGTCACATGCGGCATTTACCACCAACATGCAGCATGTAAGGTAACACAATCTACTTAACCACATGAATCATAAATCACCCGGCAGTCTATCCTCTTTTACATTTTTATCTTGCCCTGTTACGCTTTTGTAAACATTGTTCTGATGCTGTCCCTGCCTACAGCGCACATATATAATGTGTAGTGGCATTATGGTCTGCAGCACCATTTGTTTAATCCCCAGATCATTCACATTGACATTCATAGAATGAATTGGGAAAGACAGCGGTGCCCGGAACCTTCAATTTAGGCTTCATCCGGTCTGTGAGAAAGTCTATTCGTGACGTCACAGAGGGTTTGTCCTGCTGTCTCAGACAATACCTCTCTATCTAACATCATGGACGGCTATACAAGTGATACAGTAACATCCAGGTGTTGACTGTTCCAATGGGCTTCTAGAACTTGACATTATAAGGACTGTTGCACATGATTAGGGCCGCTTATATGGGGGGGGGGGGTAAACATGAAAACTGTCTGGGGCACAGCCACCATGGTGGGCCCAGTCAATTACAAACCATACTGTAGGGTTTTTTGGGGGTGGTGGGGAGACTTTTCAGGGGCCCAGCCATCTCTCTGGGCAGGCCTGGTAACATGTGTCACGTATCACGTATCACGTATCACGTGTCACGTATCACGCATCACGCAGCATGTAGCGTGTTACAAGTACCATCTAGGTGTCCGTTAAGATTCTCATTCCAATATTCCAAGTATTGTCTAGCTGGGCCAGTGGCAGGGTCAACCTTTTTTTCAGTTATTCTGCCCTGGTGCATTTTTCTGCATTGTTCTGCCGGTGTTCTCTGCACCTTTACCTACGTGCAATTTCGATTGGTTGATTGTCTTACGTAAACGCAGACTGTATAAGTGTCTTCAATTCCAGTCTTTGCACTGATGATGATGGTGTGACTGGTACTGAAAACATTTTTGCACTTTTTATTTCGCAAGGTAGCACTTTTTTTGTTCATTTCTCATGAATTAAAAGTATTTTCTGTTTACATCGTCAGTGGAGGTGCGAGTTTCTTTGTAAACTGAGGGTGGTCCTACAGCACACACCTGTATTATGTATCATGTAGTGTGTAGCATGTAGTGTGTGGCATGTAGAGTCCAGCTCCCATGTGTGTTGGTGGCAGGGCCAGAGTCTGAGTCAGGCTCCTGTCAGATTCTCAGTGTAAGTGCTAACTAGCGGCCAGCGCTAAATTAAACATTCTACCACACCGCCATGTACATACGAAATACGTCTATTAAATAACAGCACTGTTATAACGACAATATGCTACTAATACAATTGACTGAATTATATGTATCATCGCGGTATGACTACAATTACATCACCTGTCACCATGGGATTGGATTTGTGATTTAATGGCTATATATTGTAAAGCACATTCAGTGCCTATGCAATAGGGTTGTCAAGTGGTTGTCAAAAAACATGGAAGTGGTATGGAGAGCAAATCATTGAAATACTGCCTTGCGAAGTTGTTGAATGCAGTAGCGATATAGCATGCTGGACATGGGTCTGTTATAATATTATGGAAAGAAATTGTAGGTTGAGTAGCAAAGTGTTTTTATAGGTGTCAGTTTTTATTCTGTGTTGTTACTTGCAATATTCATTTTGCAGAAACGCATATATAATCTGTCTTTAAAGTGGCTTCATTGCATCTTTTTGTCTGCTGATGTTGCAATTTGGTTTAGTTTGGTTTAGTAGGAGTACAGCTGGTTCTGTAGTCCGCATTGTGTCTTCGTGGCATTGTCTCTGTAGAAACCATTACAGATGCTCTTAAAGTGCACCAAATTGTTCACATCTGTTTTGAGATCTAAGGATGTTATTTCCTTTTTTTTAGAGTACTTTCACTTAATTTTCCCTCTAAAAAATGTTCCCTCACAAAAACCACTGCAGCTCCACTTAATGGCTGCTCAACTCCGAGGAGATGTGTGTTTGCCCTTTGATTTTGGCGTCTACTACATATTGAATAGTGTGACTCCCGGGCTGGGTTTTTGTCTTGGGCCCACTCACCTTCTTTGCTTTGTGTCTCTTTTTGTGTTCTCCTAGTGATCACAGGTGTAGTGCGTGGGTTTGTCTGATTGGTGGCTAATTTGTGTGGGGATAAAATCCCCCTTTGCATGTGCTAATGGTGCTTGCTTCTCCATCACGTTTTGAACTTTTGGTTTTGTTAGATATCTTCGCATTACTGACTAATTTACTACACTGACTCTTCCCACTGTCTTAAAATAAATGCATTTATATTTTAAACTTCTGCATGTGGTCTCCCTTTTAAGTCTCCGTGGTCTATCTGAACAAGTCATGAAATCATGCGCAATAGTCCTTACTAATGTGAAGTTCTCTATCGTCTCGAGACCATCTCTCTATTCCGCTACATATTCCATACGTACAGGGCAATGACCCCCCCCCCCCCCCCCCCCACCTGCTAAGGACCGTGGATAGGTTTTAGGACACACCGCCTTGCCTGGTCACGCCCTCACCTGTACCTATAAAGCACCTGTGTTGGCGTGTAATCACTGATCTTTTGATCGCCCTGAGGGCTGGAGAGATGGTCTCTTCGCTCAGAGAATGTAACCCAACATTCTAGAAGCCCATTGTAACAATCCACCCATGGATGCTACTGTACCACTTGTTTAGCAGTCCATGATATTAAATAGAGAGGCGTGTCTGACCTGACATTGAGAACTCTCCAGGGCATGCGTGATGCTGACATGTACAGTGCAATGCATCAACATATGTGACAGCTGTACAGCGATTGGGCAGTAAAGATGTCAATCAGAGCACTTCCCCTAATGAGCCCACTGTAATGTGATTTTTCTATATGACTGAAGAGAGCTCACTCCTGATAGGCTACTGTCCTTCAGTGAGTCAGGAAGAGGAGGGTCAGGTCAAAGCCAAAGCTTTCACTGCATTAGACTCTCAGGTGGAGGCATCTGCAGTGTCCCTCCAGTATGGTCCATTACATTTACATACATAGAGGTTTCTGCCTTAATCTACTCCTCTCTGTCCTCCAAAATAGTGTGTTTCTTTCTTTCTTTCTTTCTTTCTTTCTTTCTTTCTTTCTTTCTTTCTTTCTTTCTTTCTTTCTTTCTTTCTTTCTTTCTTTCTTTCTTTCTTTCTTTCTTTCCTCCCTTCTTTCTTTCTTTACTTATCTTTTACTTATTTATTGCTGTCATTCTCTGTCTGGTTTCCATCTTTTTGTATTTAACCTCTTTTTCTTTCGTACCACTGAAACAGCACTGTTGCCTGCCAGAGCAAAAAAACCTCATTACATAATCTCATTACATTTCTTCTAATGCACATTTAGACATACATATAATGCTATTGTGTGTGCTTGTTCTTGTGCATAAGGGCTATTGACCTGATAAGCAAAGCACTGGCCTGAGATCCCCTCCAGCCCTGAGTGTATTCACTCACTCCATTCAGCCTGTCACTCAGGGGGGGCCTACTGCAGGTCGGAATGGTTATTTTCTTTTTTTCGGGCGTCCACACAATGTGCCTGTACCATTAATTCAGACTCTGAATGGGAAAGTTATTTAAATCAGGAGACCCGCAAATCCAAAGGGGTCCTAAGCAGTTTCCAGAGTGTCCAAGCAACAAGGACGATGCCCTGGGTCCATTGAGTGCACCCAGCGGGCTTCTTCATCAACAGGGCTGACAGCACATTTACTGGTTGGTTGCTGAGGTGCCCCCCCCCCCAAAACAAAAAAAAGAGTCCTTGTACATGCACCCCACATGACACCTGTGGGGCAAACAGGACATAAAATGTTCCTGTCACACGTGGAGGGCAACCACAGTGCAGGGAACTACTTCAGGGGAGACCATGAGGCTTTGGGCAGGTCCGAGGAGGTAAATTAAGGCAACACTAAGTAGTTTTTTCAACTTTTAAATACTGTTTCCAAAATTGTAGCTCATCAACTTGTAACTGGATGAAAGGCACTTCTGAATTCGTTTTGCCGCCCTCCATGGGCTATAATCTCACTAAGTTAGTTTGGAGGAACGGGCCATCTCTACGTAGTTTGAATGAGAGACAATTCTGCTTCCAACCTGTAGGGCGACTGAAGACGAAAACTACTTAGTGTTTCTTTAAAAAAATGAATATTATCACATGTTCAGCTGTCAAGTTGTGACAGCTGGGTGCAGCATTATATCATTTATAAAATTAAGTGTCAATCTATTTCACACAATGGAAGTAATTTTAATCTGGATTTCGGTCACATTTCATAGTAAAGTATTGCAGATTGCGAGTGAGGTAATATGTCTGGCTGTAGATGTTATTGGCCCAGTGACAATGCAGATTGTACAGACAGTGAGAGACAGGCAGTCTGGGTACTTAGCCTACATACACTGTGTGTGTGTGTGTGTGTGTGTGTGTGTGTATGCATGTATGCCTGTTTGTGTGTGTGCATGTGTGTGTGTGGGCGTGTGTGTGAGAGTGTGTTTGTGTGTGCAAGTGTATGCGTGTGTATGTGTGTGGGCGTGTGTGTGCGTGTGTGTGTGTGTAGGCCACTGCATAATGAGACACCTTCTGAAAATCCCCAAATGACAACTGCAGAGTGATGGCTTATTACATTAGCGGCCAGCGTCTCGTTGCAGCGGCGGGGCCGCTAGTCTGTCTGCGAACGCTGCCAGACATATTGGCGTTAGTAGTACAGTCTTATGGTCAATGGGTTGGCATTAGGCATCTCTGTCTGCAGAGCACTGTGTCTCTGTGCCCAGACTGGCATTGAACACAGCGTTCTGCAGCCTTTATCCACACTTAGAAAGAAAACACAGCAGCAGTTCATGACCTAGATTCCCCCAGTCTGGGTAAATAGCCGTTTGGGGGCTGGCATTGGAGGCTCTTTCATTGGAGGGTCTTAAAGTTTAGGCCTAGTTGGGTTTTTTTGGGTTTTTTTACTGTTTGGCTTTCTGCAGTTTGGCATGGCAACAAGGGCTTCTGTTGAGGAATCTTCCTGAAACGGTGACATAGGAGTTATATATGTACTAATAAAGGAGTTCACAAAGATTAAGATGGGTTCAAGTTTAACACCCTGGAAGTGATGTCACTATGTTAGGGAGATAGAGAGGGCGATTTGTATTGTGTGTTGCTGAGAGTAAGGGAAGGGAAGGAGAGAGAAATGTTTGGTGAAATCCTTAAGGCAAACACATCTGTTTCTATGGCTGAACTGCCGTGTAAATGGCTTCAAACACCCCATAATAATGGGGTTGGTTCCCAGGATTGGCAGAGCCTGCTTGGGAGAATGTACATCCATACTGCACCACAAACAATGCTTCTTAGAACCAACTTAAAAATAGCCAATGTGCTCTAATGACCTTTTTACATTGACTTTAACTTCCACTATTTTTCTCAAGCTTTTTTTCCCAAACATATGTTATTTAAGCAGCACAAGTTAGGCCGACCGATCCACGCAATACATTGCCCTAATATTGTTACGTTTTTGTAAGTATTCTTAGTTGCTGCTAAGCAGCATTTTGTGCTACAGTGAGGAAATTGCATTTGACACATTTTAGTACTGCATAGACAAACAATACGTACAAAGCAATCTTGGCAGCACTTGGCAACACTGCATAGTGGGATCTTTCTGGAAGCATCTATGCATTTACAATAGAATGCCTTTTATTGTCACCATACACCTGTAAAATATATATTATACACGTGTACAATGTACACTATACACCTGTACAGTGAGATTGAAAACAAGTCCTTCTCAATAGCAATATTGTTCAGCCTGTCGTGTCGTTATAGTTGATACTGTATGTGAACAGCACCATTCACTGAACTTAAAACGATTTTTACAGAGTAATAGTTATAATTATCTTTATAGTTATCGTTCTATACAGACTTATGTTTAGTTATATGTGTGCAGGATGTTCCTACTAACAGTGCCAGTGCCAGTCTGGCCTAAGTGTGTTTGTGTGGGAAGCACGCTTGAGGATTAGAGGATGTTGAAGTTCAGAAGGGATCCTGGGCGAGTGGCTGGGTGCTCTATTTTTACACGGCTCCCTAGGGAAGAACGCTAACATTCAGTTTCATGTAGACTGTAGGCTAAGCAGTGTGTAGCCACTGCAATGACTTGCAGAATGCTGCAGCAGACTTTCTTGCTGTGTGTGTGTGTGTGTGTGTGTGTGTGTGTGTGTCCACGTGTGTGTGTGTGTGTGTCCACATATGTGTGTGTGTGTGTGTGTTTGTGTGTGTGTGTGTTTGTGTGTGTCCACATATGTGTGTGTGTGTCCACATATGTGTTGCGTGTCCCCTCCCCCATTCCACTCTTTTTTTCTCCCTTGAGGCCACCCCACCTAAACACGCTAAAATCTAACAGGCTGCTCTTGGACCTGTGTGGGTCTTGGCTCGTAGTTATCAGATGCACTGCAGGTGGCCATGCAGCTCTGATCCCAGATCTGTTAGGTGACATCATCACGCAGACGTCATCCCCTGGTCAGCATGGGTATTGCATCACTCTGTGGGCCTGCCTCGGAGTGGTGACATCATCATTATTGGCCACCTTCTGTCTGTGATCAGCGGACACACCCTCTCTCTAGCTTTTTTACACACACACACACACACACACACACACACACACACACACACACACACACACACTCATCTCTCGCTTTTTTTACACATGCACACACACGCACACACACTCTCTATCTCTCTAGCTTTTTTACACACACACACACACACACAGACACACACACACACACACACAGGTCTGGTTAGCCCTGTGGCTAGGGGTCAGGAGAGGCATACACGCATACACACACTCTCTCTCTTTTTTTGCACACACTCACACACACACACACAGACAGCCAGCACCACACCCAGTGCGGATGCTTTCCATAGCCAGCTGTGCTTTGAGAAAATGTTATCTCAACTGAGTGTCAGGCACTGGATGCTTATTTTGTTGAATTTGAGTTAAACATGTATTTTCTGTAGCTGCATACATGTTTGAAAGAATAAAACAGTGTTTTGATAGTGTTGGATTTAGGTAGTGTTTTGATAGATAGAGGTTTTCTAATTTGCACAGTCGGGAGAGTTGTAATTTCATTTCACTGCTGCTGCACTGTATATCACTAGCATGTAACAAATAAAGCATCTTTAGTCTTAATTTTCTGATTTGCAGGGTTTTATTTATAGCATCGAAATGTAGTGCCGACTGTACTGTTACAATGCTACAGATAAAACTCTGCAAACCAGAAATTCAAGACTAAAGATGCTTTATTTGTTACACACTGGCAGTACATAGTGAGTGCATGTGTTCAGTCCTCTTTTAAGAAAGGGGCACTGCACACCAGATTACATCAGCATAGTCACATTCTAATGCCTATGCTTTCAGTACCTCTGCAAATACAGCTCTAATCACATTAACACTCAGCTCTGTGTCCTTCTGTCTATCTGATTTAAAACTACACGGCAGAGGACAGAAAAGCAGAGAGGAGGAGAGGAGATAACACAAGAGTAGAGATGAAGATAAGACAGGAAAGATGGAGTAGGAGACAAACAAATGCATAGAAGGAAACAAGACGTCAACAGGAAGTAGTATTGTAATGTGAGAGTGCAGTATTGAGCCTGTGTGGTGCATACTGTATGCATCATGGTGTAACTGCAGTGTAACTGTATACCATGATGTGCTCAGAGAGACTGACTCTTGCTCAGGAAGAATCGAAGGGTTGCTGGTTTGATTCCAGCTCCTCCTGACTAGGGTGGAGTGTCCTTGATGTTGCATATGCATGATGGGGAGGTCTTCAGTGTTTATAAATATCATTTCCCCAGAGAGATACACTCCAAATGCTGACCATAGAGCTTCACAGGCTGCTCAAATCTTCTCACATGATGCCTATTTAAGCTTTATTTTACCACAGCTTGGTTAAATTTCTGATGCTTGTGATGTCTGCACACCTACATAAAGACCATGTTTTTGTCAGTTTCCACTTCGCCTCATGACTGCATTACCACTTCAGCGCATTAACATGCATTAACATGCATTAACATGCCTTCACAGGCATTCATCTCAATGCATTAACCTGCATTAACTTCTGCCACCAAAATGCTGTGTCATCCCTTATCCCTCACATATAAAGGACTGTGAGAGTTCTGTGTCTGTGTAGGGCTGCAGTATAAGAGATAAAATGTGGCCTGCCTGCATTGTAAACATGCCTCAAGGTTCTTAGATCTTTTAAAAGTACCGATAATCCATACCTCAGATGCCTGTGCATTATCAGATTACATCAGTGTGTAGTCTTTCCTTTCTGAATGAGATAGCCATACACGGACATACACCCGTGTGTGTGTGTGTGTGTGTGTGTGTGTGTGTGTGTGTGTGTGTGTGTGTGTGTGTGTGTGTGTGTGCGTGTGCATGTGTGTGTGTGTGTGTGTGTGTGTGTCTTTCCATACTGGATGAGATGGGCATACACGTCGATCCGCTGCTCCTACTGATAAACCTAAGAATGTGCTCATCTTGAAACTCTAGCCTCTGGAACCTAATTTTGTAGTGGTATCCTGATCACACTATTTGTTGACTTATTTACAAAATCATTTGCTGGTTAGTTTTGTGCCTTTTCGCATTATTCTTTTCTATAAAGCACATTGGAACAGTGTCAAAAGAGCTAAGTGTAAGCAACTTGACTACTTTTTGGAGCTTAAAGATGTCGAAGACATGTTGGAACAGTGTAACAGTGAAGCCTTAATCCTGTCTACACTTTGAAAAGCCTCCGTATTAGTATTTGACTGTAAATGTGGGTATGTAAATGGGTACATGTAAATGTGTGATCGACTGTAAATATGAAATGTAAATGGGTACATGTGAATCATGACTGCTGTTTTTCCTGAGTGGAATACCTCATAGAAGGTAAGCACCATAATCCAAAGTACCTCAAGGCATTTCTAGCATGTTCTGGATAGTTGTGGTACTTTCGTGTCCCACACACATTGACTACTGTTCTTGGTATTCACTGAATTGCCTTTTTCATGGAAGCTGTCACATTCACAAGATGGAGATGCAACTCCATGTATGTGGCAATTTCTCAGGAATGTTTACGACTGGGCCAAAACATCTGTAGCATTCATCTCTTGTT
>CM050201.1:27322592-27340092 GCA_027475355.1 Coilia nasus
AAAGGCCTGTTTAATACATTTCTGTAGGTGTATTTTATGCATGGGTGCTGATGAGAATGTATGATGTTTGGCTTATTTGTGAGATTAGGCTCCCTAGACACAGACTGATAACAATGGGTGGCAAGTACTGTCCCTGCATCATTTGTTTCTGCCCCATTTTAGACTCCCTGTGTAGGTAATGTGGGTTTTTTTGTTTACTGTGGTGTTTGTCATTGTGAATACTTTTCTGACTCTCTAAAATTCAAAACATGATACTGAGAAATGACTCTGCCTTTGGCTTTTCACTGGAACCAAGAGCAAGAGTGAGTCACGTTGAGTAACGTTAACGTGTAATGTGGATTTTGTTTACTTTGGTGTTTGCCTTCTCTGACTCTCTAAAATTCAAAACATGATACTGAGAAATGACTCTGCCTTTGGCTTTTCACTGGAAGTTAGAGCAAGAGTGAGAGTGAGTCACGTCGAGTGAGAATCTGGAACGTCTTAGGGGTGTTTAGCCTCTGTGTTGAAACTCTTCTGTCATCTAGAGTTGGGACATACAGGAAAACAACACACCCAGCGAGCTGTGAAGTGCTTTACTGATTTACTGCGCTAATCATACAGGCGCTAGCGGCGCTCTCTCTGGTTAGCCCTGTGGCTAGGAGTCAGGAGAAGGCCCCTGGCGCTAACAGTCTCACACACACACACACACACACACACACACACACACACACGCGCACACACAGATGCACACGCTCTCTCTCTCTCGCACACACACACACACACACACACACACCCACACTGTGGCTAAGGGTCGGGAGGAAGCCCCTGCTGCTAGTGGTCTTTGTGTTTATGTGGTTCCCTTGCGTGGTCAGCGTGGTACAAACAGCACTGCGGTCCTTTTATTACCCATCATTACATCCACAGCTTTTGGTGGGCCACTGCAACTGGCCTCGTTGTGTTTTTATTCATATAGTACACTTCATGCATAGGGCCATTTTGTGTGTTTACGTAAGTAAATGCAGAAAATAAAAGTAATGTATGGAATGTAATTTGAAGGATTAAATCACTTTGAAATAAAGTACTCTGTTAAAACATATTGATGGACTTCACAGGTCTCTCTAAATCTTCAGCCACTGGTTAGGCCACAGGTTTACCCGCAGTGAGTTATGTGGTGTAAACTGCCACCCTGGGTGGTCTGTCGTATAGTCAGCTTGGACCTGAGGTTTTATGTATGTATGTGGCTATGGGGCTATGAATGTGACCAGAGGGACTACTGCACTCCTCAGAATTACCCACAAGCCCTTGCTGCTCTTAGGCTTGCTGCTCTTAGAGACCCAGGAGTTGCTTTTGGAGTCGGCTTTGCTTTCGGTAAATATTGTTTATGTGGTAAACCGATCTTTTCCCTCCTCTCTGTTAGCTTTCTTGGAGCAGTGTAGATGTGACAAGGATTGAGGGCGGCGGGGGGGGGGGGGGGGGGGGGGGGGGGGGGCTGCAGCACAGGGGTGTGTTTGTCCTCCCAGTTTTGAATTAGGCATTCTGTGACCTCTCAGGATTTTTTGTGACTCCCCAGAGTTGCCTTTGGAGTGAGTTTTGGTGTCAGTAAACACTGTTTCTGTGGAAAACCTGTTTTTCCTCCACTTTGTTGGCTTTCTTGGGGCGGTGTAGCAGAGGTTAGAAGGCTGAAGGATTGAGTGAAAGAAATGAACAGGTGTGCCGTGTGTGTGCTTCCAGTTTTGGACCCCAGCTAAGCCGGCATTCTATGTGTTCTATGACCTCTGGGGTCAAGAAGGGTCAGGTTGCTGGCCTACGTGACCTTTCAACTGCACTAAAGAGCCTGTTTATGTACTCTGTCATCTAAAATAATGGTTCCTAAACTTTTAATCAGAATCAGTTTTATAGTACAATAATACAAGCCAACTTACTGTACATATACAAGGAATTTGACTTTGGTAGATGTTAGCTCTCACTTCGGTAGATGTTATATACATTCAACATATAGGCATGTAGTAGTGTACATATAATACAATATACAATACAATACAATAGACAAATAGAAATACACAGACTCATACTGTACAGTAAAGGCAACGATATACATATAGGCAACTAATATAGGCGGTATTAATTTAACTGCTTTGTAACCCCTTAGACACTCTGTACCTTGCTCCCTGCACCAGCCTGATATGAATATTTTTGCTTTATCATCACTGGATATACAAAAATATGTAAACCTGTATTATATGTTGCATAAAAATGTAGTGACATTTGAGCTGTATTAGGGATACTTTGAATGTAAGATCATTTTAGACATATAGTCTGTACCTAAACTTCACCTTTATGCAGGTGAGAGCTGTTCAGAGATTTTCTGTTTTGCGAACCTCCTAGTTTATCCTTGCAACCGCAGGGGAGCTTTTACCCCAGTTTGACAGCCAGTGTTCTAAAATAAGGAAAGATATATTTCTGTGAGATATACATAGATATTTATGTATTTGTCCTTGCTGAAACCTGTTTTGTGCCGTACAGTACACCTGGCACAGTTGCTAGACAAAACAAAACAATGTGGAGCTACTGCTTGGGCTGGTAGGAAAAATAGCTCGATGGTGCATTTGAGGTCAGAGGTCAGCACGTTCTCTGTGTAACTATGATGGCGTGTATAGTATGTCCCGAGGCTGAACATACAGTCCAGATATAAAAGTCTGTTTGTGTTGTTGTCATTGACTGCATTGATGGGAAAACAAAACAGACACAAATATGAATATCCTGACATTTTTTGGGTACTGTGTGTCATTGTTAGTCTCTACCCATCCATCAAACCTTCTAGAAATATTTCTCTCTTAGTCATATTTTTTCGATCTCTAAGGGCAACAGTAGCTGGCCAACAGGAGGATTTCGCATTTACTCCCATTTCTGGCTGTTGTGTCGCGCTGCCATGGCAACGGGGCATTCCTTGCTGCCACACCTCATTATATTTTTGATCTGCCTGACTCACCCTGCGTGTGTATGTGTGTGTGTGTCTGTGTGTGTGTGTGTGTGTGTGTGTGTGTGTGTGTGTGTGTGTGTGTGTGTGTGTGCTTGTGTGTGTGCGCGCCCACATGCTGGACACTCAGGATCTCCGCAAGGATTAATCACTCACCGCTCACTTCCTGTCCGCTGCCAGGCTCCTTCCTCCCCCGTTGCCACGGCGCTCTTCCTGTTTCTGTGTTTTTTTAATCGACTTACAATCCCACTCACTCGCCATCATCAAATACCCCTAATCAGATAGCGGAGTGCTAATGGCCTGCACTGTTTGCCTATCTGTGTGTGTGTGTGTGTGATGTGGGCACTGTTTGTGCTGTGTGTGTGTGCTGTGGGCACTGGTGGTGCAGTGTGTGTGTGTGTGTGTGTGTGTGCAGTGGCCTGCCTCTCATGTTTTTGCTAAAAGGGTCACTTGTCTGGTTAAGGGCACTTAGTGTAATCTCAGATGTGCTTTGTCATTGTGGTCAGGGGTGATATTTTTAGTTGTGTAGGTTTTTGTTATTAATTCATTTGTTTGTTTGTTTTTTTCATGAGTAGTTGTAGTGATGATGGTTTAGACTAAATATGTCATTTCTGCTAAAGGGTCATAGCATTTGTTATATTGTTAGTTGCTAGTCTGGGGAAGACTAGTGTCACTGACTGATTAATGGCATGGCTGTAGGACATGGCTCTAGGACATGGCTCTATCCTACATACATACTGTAAGTCATTAGAATACTTTACTGCACTCCATGTCAGGGTGAACATGCCAGCTTGCATGAAGAGGCACACAATCTGTCACTGTTAAAACCCCGTACTGTAAGTCCATTCCATTCTTCCACTGCCTATGTACTGACAAGTAAATGCATTTGCTGACACACACATCACGTAACTTCTGCACTTGATGTTCGCAGAAAGGAGAGGACTTACAGTAGTTCTGCCATCTGCTCCACCATGGCATGCTGTCCTCTGGCAAAATGGGATACAGTATCTGGGATTCTTGAGTGCACATTTCAATAAACAGCAGTGTGTGTGTGTGTGTGATATATATGTGTGGTTGTGTGCCTCCGTGTGTGTGTGTGTCGATTTGAGTATATTCATGCGTGCATGCATGTGTGTGTGTACTTGTGTGTGTGTGTGTGTGTGTGTGTGTGTGTGTGTGTGTGTGTGTGTGTGTACAACCCTATATATATATATAAAATCAGCAATGCAAATCCATGTCTATCCCTCTCAGCATTCTCCCATGCAGCAGTGCCTGCCTGTATAGGTTTTGGCATGCCGCGCTATGCTACTTTACGGACCTGGAACACTCACACGCAACATAAATTGTTTCCCATAAAGAAGAGTACAGGAATTTGGCACGGGGGCAACCCTGAAGCTCCAGGGTCTTTAACAGTGTTTTATCTTTCGTCAGCCCTGACAGGGATCTTTTCAGTGGGCAAGAAGCCTCTTCGGGGCCCCTGATGCATCTGTGGGTCTCCATGTTGGTATCCATGGTGATGTGTGTGTGTGTGTTGTCCATGGTGATGTGTGTGTGTGTGTTGTCCATGGTGATGTGTGTGTGTGTGTTGACCATGTTAATGTGTGTGTGTGTGTTTACTATAGTGATGTGTGTGTGTGTGTTGACCATGTTAATGTGTGTGTGTGTGTTTACTATAGTGATGTGTGTGTTTGAGAGGTGTGTGTGAACTGTGCATGACCCCCAAAAGTGCCAGGAGAGGTGGGCAAGAGGCTGATGTATGGAGAGGAAGTGGAGTGTGAAGTGTATGTGTGTGTGTGTGTGTGTGTGTGTGTGTGTATATGTGTGTGTTGTCTGTGTGTGTCTGTTTTTGTGTTGTGTGTGAGATAATGCGTACAATTGTCTATATGTGTGTATATTGTGTGTACACATACACTGGTTTCCTCGGGTGTTACAGTTGTGTTTAGGTACTTTCACACTGCCCCAACAAACTCCAACAAACACCAATACAACAGTGTTGTCTGTGTGGACCATCAGTCTGGGCTTCTGGGTTTACTGAACATTTAAAAAAAAACCTTTGAGACTTTGGTTGCAGTTGAGGACTGCACAAATTTATTTTTGCTCACATGGGACAAGCAGCCCCTCTACCAAGGCTACATGCAGAACTTTTTAAAACTTTTCTCCACGGGACTAAACTCCGGAACCATTTTCCGAGGGCTTCTGAGGGCGCATGAGGGTGTCTGGGAATAGCAGCTAGTGGGGTTCTCACGAGAGGCGGAGGGTGGAGAGCGGAGAGCTGAGCTCCCCAGCGTGGTGGAGCCTCGTTAAAAATCTGCTTAGCTACAGCAAGCGATAAACGGCAGCAGGCACACCATGATCTCCCACTGATGTACAAGCCCCAGGAGAGCACAGAGAGTCCTCAGAGCCCCTCATTCGCCCTGTCTGTCTTTGATTAGCCATATCTATCTGCCTGTCTGTCTTTCATTGGCCCTATCTGTCTGCTGCCTGTCTTTCATTGGCCCCATCTGTTTGCCTGTCTGTCTTTGATTGGCCCTGTCTGTCTGCTGCCTGTCTTTGATTGGCTCTGCCTGTCTGCCTGTCTTTGATTGGCCCTATCTGCCTGTCTTTGATTGGCCCTGTCTGTCTGTCTGTCTGTCTTCATTGTCCCTGTCTGTCTCTCTCCTTCCTTCTCTGTCTTCTCTCTCTCTCTCTCTCCCTCTGTCTCTCTCTCTCCCTCTCTCTCTCTCTCTGTCTGTTTATTTGTATGTCTCTCTCTCTGTATCTGTCTCTCTCTTTCTCTCTCTCTCTGTCTCTCTTTCTCTCTCTCCTCTACTCTCTCCTCTACTCTCCTCGTTTACAGCTTTGGCAGGGCCTTCAGACAGATGCATTGTGAAATGCTGGGCTGTTGTAAATCACCAAATTGGGGGACTGAGGGATTGGTTGATCTAAGAGAGTGTGTGTTGGTTTTTATGATATCGCCAGAAAGCATATGCCCGTTTGGTATTGATTTAAAATAATGAGAGCAGCTACAGCTTGTACCCTTTTCTGAACTTGTTTTGAAAGCTTTTCCGTCTTTGCACTCCTGCATAGCACATATAGGGGGCGCTGTCAGGTTGCACCCCTCACAGCTCACTGAGGCTTATTTGTTATAGACAGAGGTCTGCTAACTCAGTTAATAGAAAAGAGGCTGATTATTAATCTATTTTATAAACATGACATAACACATATCATGAATGAAGTGTCATTAATGTTTATAATATGTGTCTTGTCATGTTTAGAACATTCTCATGTCACTCATGTGTCTTGTCATGTCTCAGAACATTCTTCAGGCTTCACCCTTTCTCACCAGTCTTTTGGTCATGGTTAATGACACAGTTTTTAACATGGTCACAGCTATTATCTCCTGCCTTACTCTAGGCCAGCAGTGACTGCTTACCAGTGAGTGCAGTGCAAGGGTCACACATTGCAGTGCAGTACAGTGCAGTCTAAACACTCAGAGGCACAGTTCAATGTGCGTTTGCAATCCTTTTAAATCTTGTGTTAGCATTATATGACCTGATAAATTTCAGTGTATTGTATAGTACAGAAATATAAAAGCACATGACTGAAGGAGATTCTACGTCAACAGATTAATACGACCACAAATTGCAGACATTGCAGCCTGTTTAGGGCTCTGTGGAGAAATGATGTAACAGTTTTGACCACAAAATCAAATGTCGCACCGTTTTGACAGTAAATGTGCATTTCACCAGCCGGTCTATATTTAGTCAGATTTTCTCTTTGTGTTGGCAGCCTGGTCTGTCTTTCCGACCTGAGTGGGTCTAGTAGCACTGGGCGCATGAGTCACTCTGTGGGGGAACACAGGCCCCGATTGTACGCATATCCAACCATAGAGTAAATCACCGCCACTGTTTCCACTGCTGCCGTGTGTGTGTGTGGTTGTGTGTGTGTCTGTAAATCAGACTGTGTGTGTGTGAGTGTGTGTGGGCAATTGGGTGTGCGTGGGTATGTGCATGTATCTGTGTGCACACGCTTGTGTGTGTGTGTGTGCGCGCGCGTGTGCACACGTGTGTATGTGTGTGCATGTGTAGGCATATATGTGTGCGTGCACATGTGCTTGTGCATATATATGTATGTGTAGGAGGTTGTGTGTGTGTGAGTGTGTGGAGTTGCGTCTGTCTGCACCGTCACCATGGGCAACGACCCCCAGGGTCATTCCCAGTAATGTGTAATGGCAAGAGTCTAATGGCAGCAAATAAGCAACTTTGTGTCATGTCAGGGTGTCAATGTTTGAGTTGGAACAACTGATGCAGCCGCGAGTGAGAAACATTACATTATATTAAATTACGTGTCGTATTTTGCTGACTCTTCTACCCAGAGCGACTTAACAGTGAATTAGGGACCCAGAGAAACAGCAGTTGTGGTTTAAATGTGTCTTAGGGGACAATAGGACAACTATGTCCATGGGGATTAAACAATATGACACTCATGTTTATATATGGGGCTGGTAAATGATTTTGTCGTAGAATGAAACAAAATGGCAGTCATGTTTCTGGTGTTGGTAAAGGATATTCCTAAAGAATTAAGCAAAAGTGTGCTCAGTGGGTATAGTAGGTATTGCAACAGGCAGGGGCCCATAATCATATCCCATAAAAACAAGGAACGTAAACACATGAACTCATCGTGCACAATAAATTCTGCTCTATACATTAAAGGTAAATAAAAATTAATGTTTCATTAACAAAAAAAAAGAAAGAAAAACCCCAGAAAAACCTTTTATGAGGTAAACACGCACTGATCGCAAGACGGCTCTGTAGAACCCTGCTGAGAAAAATACCCATTTGGGTCTTGGCACTGCCATGGTTCTGCTACTGGAGTTACACCAACTGGAGTCGAGTTGAGGAACATTCCTCTGTTTGCGATTGTGGTGTGCTTGTTCAGATAGGAGGCCAGGCCAGGGCCTTAAAATGGGCAACTCCAGTGTGTGGTTCAGTGCGTCTGCCACAGGCCACAGGCCACAGGCAGATTCTGGCTTTTGAAATTGGGAATGGAGGTTAGCGTGAGTGGGGGGTAATGGGGGGAGTGTGGTCGGTTGGCACCCTGAAGGCTATCACCAGATAATCCCCAGATCACTTTTTGGAGGGTTGTGGTTAGAGAGAGAGACAGAGAGACAGAGAGAAAGACAAAGAGAAAGACAGACAGACAGAGAGACAGACAGACAGACAGACAGACAGAGAGACAGGGAAGCACAGACACACACATGACACTGAAAGGGAGTGTATTATCTGAGTGTGTGTGGGTTTTTACGACATAGTGCATGTGGATGGCGCCTGGGTGCAAACACACTGCTTGCCTTGTCTCTGCTAAGGAGTGTGTCTCCTCTTCCCTCCAGCTCCTCTCCACTGTGTGTGCCATGCCCTGTGTCTTATGTCCCCTTAGAGAGATAGAGAAACAAAGAGAGCAAGAGAGAGAGAGATAGAGAGAGAGAGAGAGAGAGAGAGAAAGACAGAGAGAGAGACAGAGACACAAATAGACAAAGACAGGGAGAAAGCAAGACAGCAAGAGAAGGAAAGAGAGAGTGTGAGAAAGACAGAGAGAGAGACAGAGAGAGAGGCAGAGTGAGAGACACACAGAAATAGACAGAGACAGGGAGAGAGAGAGAAAGAGAAAGAGAAAGAGGGAGTCAGAGAAGCCACCAGTGGAAAGTCCCCCTGCTGGCCTGCCTGAGTCTATGGGGGGATATCCTGTATCGCTCCCCAGAGAGGAGACCTTTGTTGTGTGTGTTAGTGGCATTGTGTAGGCGTTCCTCTTACACACTCAGACTGGTCCAGGATCATTTGTGTGTGTGTCAGTGGCATTGTGTAGGCGTGCCTCTTACACACTCAGACAGGTCCAGGATCATTTGTGTGTGTCTGTGGCAGTGTGTAGGTGTTCCTCTTACACACTCAGACTGGTCCAGGATCATTTTGGCTCCATAATCTCCAGAATGGAGCATTTTTATGTGTTTCAATGGCATTGCTTAGGCATTTCTCCTCCACGGTCACACAGACTGGTTGAGAATGATTTTGGCTCTCTATGATTATTATTATTAGTTAGTTATCCCTCTCTACACCCCAGAGAGGACGCTTTTGGCTCTCTAATCTCCAGAGAGGACGGTTTCTTTTGTCGTGTCTTAGTGGCATTAGGCGTAGGCGTTCCTCTCATGCACTCACACTGGTCGAGGGTCATTTTGGCTCCCCAACCTCCGCTTTGTGTGTTTCTGTGGCGTTGCACAGACGTTTCTCCTGTTACTCAAAGAAAACGAGACTTTGGCTCTCAGTCCTTGTGGGGAATAGAGCACGTAACACCAGCATGGGGACAGCTTCAGTGACTAATAGTCTTGAAGGTTCTTCCCTTTCCCTGATGCAGAATAAATGCCTGTTTCAATTTTTGACTACTGTAGGAGAGCATTCATCTTGTGTTTTCTTTTCCCCCACGCAGAATAAATTCCTGTTTCAACTTTTGAGTAAGAAGACATTGATCTTGCCTTTTCTTTGTCCTGACTCAGAATAAATGCCCGTTTCAATTACCGATTATGGGGACTGTAGCCATATCTTGCATTTTAGGGAAAGAATGGGCTTACAGAGAGAACAGGCATTTTGACTAAGTAAATGCACTATCTCTGTTAGCTTACTGGACAGGTCAACTCTACCACCCTTTACTTCTGAGGCCTGATTTTCTTTGTTGTTTCTTAAGTGAAAAAGATGGCCAAAGCCAGACAATCAGGCTTTTGTAAAGTTCTTGAAAATGTTTTTTCCATTCATAAGTATGAGTTGTTATTGAGTACCACCATGAACAAATTCAAGTGTTCTGGTAAGTTTTGAACTTTATGAATACATAGTGTTCATAGTGCTGGCAAGCTTAAGGGTGGCTGCTGTGTTTCGCCGCCATCTTGAGACTATGCTATAGTCCAAACAAGCAATGCTTGCATGGTGATCTGGGATGCATTTGACCGCACATGTTATTTGTAGTGTAAATGCTCTTGCACCCTGATGAATGACAATCATGCACTGTGTTGGAAATTCATCCACAACTTTAGATGAAGGCAGCAAATTTCATTGGAGTGCTTGCACTCACAATGAGTTAAGAACTTTAATAAGTTGCTTTGGATAAAGTGTCTGCTAAAGTGTAATGTAATGTAGTGTAATAGTCGCTACAAGAGCAGCAAAATCCCTCTCAACCTTCAGAAAGCTTGTGAAAACCCTTCTTTTCTGAGGCTGCTTCCCTTCCTAACAAAACTAATCACTACTAACCATCTCTTTATATAGGTACCTTCGATGTTCTCTACACATCTGTTACATTATTATGTCCTCCTTTTGTAAGTTGCTTTGGATAAAAGCGTCTGCTAAGTGTAATATAATGTAATGTAATACATGCTAATTCATTCCAGGTTTCCCATGGCTCAAGATAAGTTAAGTTTCACTAACCTAAGTATGCAGTGGGATAGCCATGTCGAGCTCTTTGTGGGATATTTATATTAACGTATGTTTATGTTCCTTGTTTCTATGGATACAATTATGACTCAATCTGTTCCACCTGTGCTTATCCCATTGGACCAATGAAAGGGCTTCTTTGTGTATCTCTGCTTCATTACCCAGCAATTCACTTTGTTTATAATTAGCACATTTTAATGAAGCTCGTTTCCTTGGTATTGTTTTACTTTTCCTATATTTGTTAGCGTGTCCTGTCCACATCCTCACTCTCTTCTGAGTCAGTCATGATGTCAAAAAAAAGCTTTATTCTGTCCTGTCCACATCCTCACTCTCTTGTGAGTCAGTCATGATGTCAAAATAAAGCTTTATTACCGACAGAAGTCCATACTGTATAACACAGCCATGACAGCAGCACAACACAACACAGCCATGGAAGCCCAGCCTATGACCTTGTGTTCGCATGGAAGCCCAGCCTATGACCTTGTGTTCGTCCACTCCGGCGTGTGTTCATCCCCTCTGGCGCCACTGGACTGCAAGAAAGGTTGTTATGTAGTGTTCTTGCCAAACTGTAAAGCACTTTGAGCTGCATCTTGTATGTACTTGTGCTATACAAGTAAATATTATTATATTATTATTGTTATTATTATACTATGACCCTCAGCACTATCGAAACCAGCTCTCAAAGCTACGTAGGAACTAAAGACCTTCAGTATGGTTCAGTATCTTCATTATGTACTTTTAAGTTGGACTTGTATAACTCTTATCCTGAAATAATCTGACTTCATCCTGTAAGCAGAATCGTAATAATAATAAAAACAATACAAACTCTAACACACATATTTATGATATTAAGTGTTCGTGGAACAAAGGGTTTTCAAGAGCTTCTTGAGGACAGGAAGGGCCATCCTTTCTCTTTTAGCAACTGCCAGTTCCACCACTGAGGAACCATTACATTACATTACACTTAGCTGACGCTCTTATCCAGAGCGACTTACAGATATTTACAGGGTTTCAGTTACAGTCCCTGGAGCAGTGTGGGGTTAGATGCCTTGCTCAAGCGCATCCCCACCATGGGTAGGGCAGGATTCGAACCAGCAACCTTCCGATTGCAAGACCATCTTCCTAACCACTAGGCCACAGCTGCCCAATCACCACAGAACCACAGAGGAGAGCAGTGTTGACTAAGAACACCTTGTATCAGAAGTAGGCAAAGCCAGCCGAAGGTCTTCTTCTAAATTGAAGGTTCTGGGCACCGCCATTCTAGTAGAGTAGGGTAGAGTAGAGTAGAGTAGAGTAGAGTAGAGTAGAGTAGAGTAGAGTAGAGTAGAGTAGAGTAGAGTAGGGTAGAGTAGAGTAGGGTAGAGTAGAGTAGGGTAGAGTAGAGTAGAGTAGAGTAGAGTAGAGTAGAGTAGAGTAACTATTGATCCCGAAGGAAATTAAGGTGTCCAGTAGCATACACATAATACACATTGCAAAAAACAGATCAAGCCTATTGCACACGTCTGCATAATACAACATTCACTGAACTGAGGGAAGAAAAAACATTGTAATGATAATAAGTAAGGTAATAAGAATTCCACGAGGTAAACAAGTGTCGTGATAAGGTGCTTTGTGGTAGATAGATTACAGTGTCCCAGTAAAATTGTCCAGTGATAAGAATTCCACGAGGTAAACAAGTGTCGTGATAAGGTGCTTTGTGGTAGATAGATTACAGTGTCCCAGTAAAATTGTCCAGTGTTATAGAAGGGTCCTTTAGTGCAGTAGTTATAGAAGGGTCCTTTAGTGCAGTAGTTATCAGGGTAGTGCAGTAAATTGCTGTCCATAGTCGTATAGTAGTCGCCACCAGGGACAAGCATGTGCGTGTGTGTGTGTGTGTGTGAGTGTGTGTGCTCAAGCACTCCAGTCCATGATGCTCAGCTCCTTCTGTGTGCTGTTATACAGTTGTATGGCCCTGGGGACAAATGACCTCCGCAGCCTGTCAGTCCTGCAGGAGAGGGACCGGAGTCTGTTGCTGATCAAACTCCTCTGATTGATGATGGTGGTGTGTAGGGGGTGGCGGTCGTTGTCCAGTATGGAGTGCAGCCTGCTCGGGGTCCTCCTCTCAGCTATTGTAGTTAGAGACTCCAGCTCCATGCCCACCACAGACCCTGCTTTCCTCACCAGTCTGTCCAGACGCCCATTGTCTCTTTTCCTAGTGCTGCCACCCCAGACGTGAATGTCAGTGTAAATTATCTGGGGACTAAATTAATGGATTCTAAAAAAATCACCCCCCTCAGAGTTATCATGGAAAATGACAGAAACACACCAAAATTTAACATGAGAGTCTATGGGAAGTTGCTCGCTTCTGCAACCAGCCCCCTATGGCTGTGTGAGGTATTGCAGCTTTAGAACTTGCGGTTTTGGCTTCATTATTTAGCCTGGAAAGTTGCCGCTTGAGTGCCACGCCCAACATGGGACATACAGTACAGTAAGCCTTTAGAAATAGCCCATATTGCAGCAGCATTGCCTCAGCCTGGGACTTATGAAGAGCCCATATGAGGCCAAAGTGTTGAGGTGTTAATGATGGTGGCCACTTAGGGCAGTTATTTACTGTACTGCCTGTATAGGACGCATGTGTTCTCTAATCCTCTGTAGATGCTGACCTGTGTAGGTGCCAAAATACAGCCGCTTTTCCATTCTCTGTCTGTCTGTCTGTCGCAATGGTCTATTACTGTAGGTCATGTCACTGGCTATTACATGCTCCTTACAGTTGTGTGTGTATGTGTCTGCGTGTTCTCTGTGTGTGTGCATATGTATTGAAAGTCTGTATGTGTGTATTTTACTCTGTGTGTGTGTGTGCATATGTTTTGTATGTCTGTATGTGTGTATTTTACTGTGTGTATGCGTGTGTGTGCGTGCATGTGTGTGTGTGTGTGTGTGTGTGTGTGTGTGTGTGTTTGTATTAGGGAGACTGGACGTGTGTGTACGTCCTAGCGGATAACTGATGACTTCCACCTGTGTTCTCTCTGCCTCTTGTTGATAAGCTCTCCCACACGAGCACAGGAGAAGATAGAAGATAGCCATCCTAATCAAACTCAAGGGCAGGAATCACGAGGCAGAAATCTCGAGCCCCTTAGGCTGCTTCCTTATTTTTAGGCCAGGACATCACTGGTGCATTAGTGCAGCAGCCATGATGAGATCATATTTGTGATGTTGTTTACGCTGTGCATGTTGGTGTCTGCGTGCTAGTAGCCAAGGACTACTCTGGCACATGGAAGTGAAAGTGATTCCCATTTGTCATTGTGATCACCACAGCACATCACAGCACACAGTGCACACAACCAAATTCAACCAGTGCATTAAACCCATCACACACATGGGAGCAGAAGGCAGCCATGACAGTGGCACCCGGGGAAGCTGACAGTGGCTCGTTGACTGAGAGTATGTCTTCAGTGATGAGGTTACTCAGTACGGGACGGGCATGGCCATATTCCCACAAAAAAAGGTTGTTTTTGGTTTGGTTTTCTTGCTTCATACATTTAAATTTCTAAGCACTTTGCTGCAAGTCTAAAGATGGTGTGTCTGACTCAAGACAATGGTTCATTGACTGGGAGTGTGTTTTAAGTGATGAGGCAACTCAACACGGGACAGGCATGATGATACTCTCCTTAAAGGAGCTCGTTTGTTTTTCTATTTATTTCTTTTTCTTTTTCTGTTGTTTCCAGTGCTTTCATTTATAATTTATGCACATTCAGCAGTGAATCTTAAGATGTATATTAAATATTGCACCAATACTTATTGTCCTCATTATGTGTTACAAGTGTACAAGTCTTAAGCAGTCAGCAGAGCATAGAATAGAATGGAATAGAATAGAATAGAATGGAATAGAATAGAATAGAATGCCATTTATTGTCACTATACATACGTGTACAATGTGCACTATACACATGTACAATGAGATTGAAAGCGACTCCTTCTCCAGTGCAAACATATACAGTATGAAGAATATTTACAGCGTAGAGAAATAAATTCTAGTGTGATACTGTGGAAGTAGCAAATATTTAATGTTATCTTGTGTCTGGATTGACAAGTAAATAAACAGCAATGCAGTATAAGATAAAGAATAAAAAAGGGGTTGGGAGGTGTGCACATGAATAAGTTTAATGATACTGTGGATGTCGCCAATATTATGTAATATTAATATCTTATGTCTGGATTGAATCAGGCTTGATTTAATGCTGAAAGGTGGATAATGAGATCCTTTAATATGTTTAGCCCAAAGGCCTGGACTAGATCTCAGCTCAGTAACACCGAATGGAAAAAAGCCCTAGAGATAATATGAGTGTCCTGAAACAACATGGCCTGCCTTTACTTTTCACACACACATACACGCGCACACTCGCACACGCTTCGACACACACACATGCTTGCACACACACACACACGCACACGCTTGGACACACACACATATGTGTGCACACATACACACACACACACTTGGACACACACACATGCTTGCACACACACACACGCACACACACTCACACACACACATACATGCGTGCTGAAGTTATAGTCAGCCTGGGACAGGCATTAACATATTCTCCCTAAAGGAGATTTTGGGAGTGTGTGTGTGTGTGTGTGTGTGTGTGTGTGTGTGTGTGTGTGTATGTGTGTGTGTGTGTGTGTGTGTGTGCCTGTACGTGTGCATGTGCGTGTGCGTGCATGTGTGTGTGCCTGCATGTGTGGGTATGTGTGTGTGTGTGTGTGTGTGTGTGTGTGTTTGTGTGTTCCCCATATGCTTGAAGACATGAAGAGACAGATGCATCGGAAAGGCTCATGTACATGTGATGATATATGCTACTGTACGTGCTAGTGGGGCACTGTGTGTAGGGTACTACAGAAACTTCCAGAAAGTTGTTTATCCTATGTTTGGTAACCATGGTATTCACATTCAGGTACTTTTGCACAAATGGAAAAGTTGGGGTCTTTGGGGTCTGGATGTGTTGTGCTTAGGTCTCTATAGGTCCTTCAACATGCAGTTTTATTTTAACATCCCTTCATAAGTCAAACATATGCTCAAACATCACTGTCAGGATTATAATTTTATTTCTCGTTGTTGGCGGAGTTATTGCTACTCTCATGGTAAAATGTGTCATACTCTATTATGGCTACCAAAAGAATCGCAGGCCCAAAATGGTGTACAGAGAAACTGCATGCAGACATCACCACATTACAATGGTGCCTGTGTTTGTGTGTGTGTGTGTGTGTGTGTGTGTGTGTGTGTGTGTGTGTGTGTGTGTGTGTGTGTGTGTGTGTGTGTGTGTGTGTGTGTTTGTGTGTGTGTGTGTCTGTGTCTGTGTCTGTGTGCCTGTGCCTGTGCCCGTGTCCCTGTTCATGTCTCCTGCAATCTGTGTCTCTCACACACACAGAAAGACACCCACACTCTTTTTCTCTTCCTGTCTGTCCAGTTTGCACACACACATACAAACACACACACACACACACGTGTGCTCTCCCTCATTCATCTCGTCCACCCTCTTTCAGGACACACCCCTCTGCTCGTTTTCCTTCAGCCGACAGCTACTGAAGGTGGGAGGGGTGGCAGCACCTCTCCTCTCTACTGCCATGCCGACTGCAGCAGTCCGCACACGAGAGCAAAGTCTTTAGTGCCTTCAAGGGAGCACAGCTTTCAGCAGCTTTTTATTTGCTCTTCGCAAAACAACTCTTTTCAACTTTCAGCTGCTCTTAGTGTAGAAGTAGAGACGACAACTGTCAAAGCAAGGATAAGAAATAAAATAGGACAAGGAGGACAAGAAAAAAGCTTCAAATAATCAGAGCCTAATTCTTCACAAGAACAACCTCATAGCTTTTCAGGGGTGACTCTGAATCAGAACCAGAGGTGACAAAATGGTGGCCGGAATGCTGATGTCAATGGAGGACCTGAGGTCCATCTACGAGGTGCTCTTCCGGGATGGCGTCATGGTGACGCGGAAGGACGTGCGGCCGCAATGCATTCACCCTGACGTCCAGGCCGTGTCCAACCTCAAGGTCATCCGAGCGATGGGCTCGCTGAAGTCCAGAGGCCTCGTTAGGGAGACCTTCGCCTGGAGACACAGTTACTGGTACCTGACCAACGAGGGGATGGCTCACGTTCGAGAGTTTTTGCATCTTCCCTCGGAGATCGTCCCGTCCACCCTGCAGAAGTTCAGGTCCACGGCAACCACCCTACGTCTTACCCCTCGTCAGAAGGTCCATGTGCAGAAGGTGAAGGGCACTGCCACTTTTGTAAACAAGTCAAGAACCACCAAAGAAGACCGCCAGGAAGATCTACTGGGTCGGCAGAGCTACCGTCACAAGAAAAGCCTCCATGGAGATCATAATGACACCCTGCCTGAGAAGACAGCAATGGGTGTTAAAGGGTTTGTCCCACTCAAGTCCCCAGGAACAGAGAGTGGACATCAAGCGCAGGTCTTCCGAGAAGGTCTCACCACACACAAAGTAGAGAAAGGTGTTGCAGTGGAGAAGTTAATGAAAAGGTCAGAGGTGTCCAAAAGCTCAGTGGTCTCCAGAAATGTGCATGTAGAAACCAGTGAGGCCAAACTAGAGTCAACTGCTGTTAAGAGAAAGCTGAAGGGACCAGAGAACTCTGGGCCTATTGAATTTGAAGAAGAGAAGAATGCTGTTGCCTCCATATATGGTTCCTTGAAAACATACAAAAACAACATGCCAACTCAAGCAGTAGTGGAAGAGAAGATTCAAGTTGCTACTCAGCCATTAATTACTACAGCTGAGAAGCCCATTTCGACTTCGTGTAAAGGCACTGAGTTAGACATGCCTGTCTCAGCTTTGGGGTTGGTAAAGGAAGAAATCTTCATGAATGAGGCTAAAACCCCAGAGCAAATACATTACATGCCATTGGTTGAGGTAGTTAAGGAGTGTCTGGGTGATTTAAGTCATCAGGGGTCTACTGATATATGGGATGAAATTGACAGGCCAAAAGACTTGTTTGTACAGGTTGAACAGGTTCTGCGGCCTGAGGGACTTAAGGCTGAAGAACAAGCAAAGAATGAGGAGGTCATTTTGCATCAAGGGGAAAAACAAGATGAGCCAGAAA
>CM050201.1:27345092-27377592 GCA_027475355.1 Coilia nasus
TGAGAGTAGTTAAACCACGTTCATCTTTTCCTTCCTATTTTTGACGTTTCTTGCGCTCGTTCCCTTCTGGCTGGACTGACGCGGGCAGAGCAGAACAGAGCTGCGTGGTCCTTCTACCCGGCGGTAATCGGCTGTAAAAGGGGAGTAGCAGAAGGGTTGGCACCCTCGTTCTTACTCACACACACCCACATGTCTCTCTGAGGTTACCACCAACAACGAGAGCCACAGTTTTCAACTGCCCTGAAAACTTACTTTTATACAAGCAGATGAGCTATAGAGACACAGAGTGTGTCACCCTTTCATAGGCAAACAGTTGATATTTAACAAGGGAGTTATAATTTTATTTCATTGCTCTTCTGAGAAGCTCTTTGGGCTGGCAGCCATGCAGTGGGATGATGGCAGGTACTTCATGGAGGACCTAATCCACCAGGGGCAAGGTAGGACCCATGTGCTGTGTGCTGTGTGCTGAGTGCTGTTTCACTGCTCTCTCTCTCTGGGACATCAGGAAGGGGCCAAGGTAGGACCCATGTGCTGGGTGCTGAGTGCTGTGTGCTGTGTGCTGAGTGCTGTTTCACTGCTCTCTCTCTCTGGGACATCAGGAAGGGGCCAAGGTAGGACCCATGTGCTGTGTGCTGAGTGCTGTGTGCTGAGTGCTGTGTGCTGAGTGCTGTTTCACTGCTCTCTCTCTCTCTCTGGGACATCAGGAAGGGGCCAAGGTAGGACCCATGTGCTGTGTGCTGAGTGCTGAGTGCTGTTTCACTGCTCTCTCTCTCTCTCTGGGGCATCAGGAAGGGGGAGGTATTGCAAAGCCCTTGGATTGGATAGACGGAGAGATCAAGTGTGTGACTGTGTGTGTGTGTGTGTGTCTGTGGGTATGTCTCTGTGTGAGTGCGTGTGTGTGTGTGAGTGTGTGTCTGTGTGTGAATGCATGTGTGCGTGTGTGTCTGTGTGCATATGTGTGTGTGTCTGTGGGTATGTCCGTGTGTGAGTGTGTGTGTGTGTGTGAGTGTGTGTGTGTGTGTGTGAGTGCATGTGTGTCTGTGTGCATATGTGTGTGTGTGTGTGTGTGTGTGTGTGTCTGTGCGCATGTGTGTGTGTTTGCCTGTATGTCTGTGTGCCATTGCAGAGGTTGTGGATTGGCTGCCTTTGTCCCATAATCGGCGCGTTGGGAGTTGATCCGGGACACGCACCCAGTATTAGTATCCTCCTGTGTCATGTTGCCTCTTGGGTGTGTCCGTGCGATGGAGAGATCAAGATTCTCAAGAGCCTCTTCCTGGTCTTGCACAGACCTCACTTGGACCCGACCCAGAACTGAAAGTTCTAGAATGTGTGCCGCGAGCTGGGTGTTCAGTTTCACAAACTGCCTGTAAAATTCACTGACGTAGGTGAATGTGGCCTGTACATACCCAGTAAACACATTCACAGATGCGCTCACTCACCTTACACACACACACACAGACACATACACACACACACACACACACACACACACACACACACACACACACACACACACACACACACACACACACACACACACACACACACACACGTGCGCACACACACACACATACACACACACAACCACACACTCACTCACTCACAAACTTGCCTGTAATTAAGGTGAAAAGTGATCAGGTGTCACCTGTCACCTTCTCCAGTGAAAATGACATCAGTAGCCAGATGCATTATGGGTAATGGTAATCTCTGTGCCAGTGGCATGCCCAGAACTTTATCTTAGTTGGCTTTATATTCATCATCCTCCATGTTGTGTAGTTATTTTCATATTCAGATTACAGTTCCAATCAAAGCTAAGATGTGATTTAAACTGTAGCTATCATCAAAGTACAGTATGTGTACAAACTCAAAAATGACCTCAAACATGATAAAAGACAGTGGATGACTGCAGTTGTGTCGTCAGAGTTATCACAGGCGGCGCAGGATCATCAGTTTCTGGTCATGATGATAGAGCACTGTGTCAGTGTTGAGTTACTGGTTAGATTAGTGGATCAGCCCTTATCCTCCGTAATGCGCGCACGTCAAAGAGCTGCCCACGCAGAGACACAAGCCTCCTTCCAGCTGTTGGCCAGATTTTACGTCTCTCAAAGGACCTCTTTGTTTTTCAGTGCCTCACATTATGGGCAAGCTACATTTTCCACACGTTTTCTCCAGCATTTGGGAAAATAGATTTAGTGGTGTGTGTGTGTGTGTTTGTGTGCGCATGTATGTATGTATATGTCTGTGTCTGTGTGTGTGTGTAACTGGACAATCATGCCTGTGGTTGTGTGTAAGTGTGTAAGTGTGTATTTATGTGGACAATTACATTCATGGAACATGTCCAGATGCTTGTATCGCTACAACACTATAATGCTACCCCAGTGGCATGCCATTTTTACAGTCAAAGAAAAAGAAAACGGAAAAAAGTAGACACGTTTTTTTCTCCATCCCTTAACAGCAACTTTGGGGTTGCGGGCTGCTGTGTGTATTTTTTTATTTTAATTTCCATTCTCTTTCCACACATGGTGTGTCTGTCTGTCTGTCTGTCTATCTGTCTCACTCTCTCCCTCTCAAACTCTTTTCTTTTTTTACACCCTCCTTCTCTCTCCCCCCTTCTCTCTCCCTCCTTCCCTCCCTGCCTCCCTCCCTCCCTTCCTCTCTCTCACCCTCTCCCTTGAATCCCTTCCTCTCTGCTCTACGCCCCTCTGCTTTCGATCAGCACACAATATCGTGAGGTCAGGCAGTGTGTTCGGCGTGCGTTAGTGTCAGTGTGTGTTCTCTGAGAGTGTGTACTCTGGGGTGTCGAGGAGCAGGAAGGAACAGGCATGGACCGCTGCCTCCGTCGCTTCTGCTGCTGCTGCTGCAGCGGGCGCAATCGGGACCGCCACCGCGACCATCGTCCAGTGCTCTCGCCCGTCGAGGCTGCCGGTAGGTGGGACACACGAGCATTGGGACCAGACGTGTGTGGAGGGGTGGGGTGGGGTGGGTGGAGGGGGCAGAGGGGGATTGTGTAGGGGGTTGTGGGGGAGGGTGGGGTGAGAGGGGGCAGAACCTGGAGTAAAGGTTGGCTCTCAGTCTGTGACGTCCATGGCCGTAAAATGTGGCCTGCAGCTCAACTGTTTTGAGCTGTAAGATTCTGAGGTTTTCAAGAGTTTTGAGGTGTGGGATTCTGAGGTTTTCAAGAGTTTTGAGGTGTGGGATTCTGCTCGTAAAACACTTTCCAAAATGTTTGAGTTTGTGTATGTATTACTTTAATTGTACAGGTGGTTGCTATTTTGAACTCATTTACTATCATAAAACGGCACAAAGGGATCTGACCCATGCTGGTCGTCATGACGATGTTGTAGTAGGGCACCGATTGGTTCTTGGGGTTCATGCCTTCATGTGAAGACCCGGCACTCTCAGATGCCAGTGTCACCGATATCTTACAGGCATCTGGGGGCCCCACTCTGTCTGTCACAGCATCTGTCATCACGATATCAGAAGCTTGCTGCAGGGGGCACTGTTATGGCTGTGGTCAGTTTTGCTGTGGTACTGTTTCGGATCTTGGCGGTCTGTTCTGCTGTGTTCTGGCTCGGATTGTTTGCCGTGGTGCCATTTTGGGTCTTGCCGAGTTCCTCTCCACCATTTTGTGTCTGCTAGTTTCCTACTGGTGCAGCCTGGGCAGAATTACTCATCTGACACTCATGTGGGCACATCGACAGGCACGCTGGTATGCAGTTACAGTAAATCTGAGCCCGTAGCCTGGGCACACAGACAGGCACGCTGGCATGCACTTATGCCTTACATCTTTGCCCATAACACAAATGCCTTCATAGGGATCAGTAGAGTGCTGTTGCATCCTCTTCATTCCTTGCCCAATGCCCATGTGCTTAATGCATTAGTGTCTTGTACAGTTGTATAGTTGTACAGTTGTACAGTTGTATAGTTGTATAGTTGTACAGTTGTATAGTTGTATAGTTGTATAGTTGTATAGTTGTACAGTTGTACAGTTGTATAGTTGTATAGTTGTACAGTTGTATAGTTGTATAGTTGTATAGTTGTATAGTTGTACAGTTGTATAGTTGTACAGTTGTACAGTTGTATAGTTGTATAGTTGTATAGTTGTACAGTTGTATAGTTGTATAGTTGTACAGTTGTATAGTTGTATAGTTGTACAGTTGTATAGTTGTATAGTGACTTCAGTCGAGTGCTTTTACAGTGCAGATGTGTTCACCATGATGCCTTATAAAAGGCAGTTCAGTGATGAAAAAAAAATTATGATTTTGGTTTATTGCTGCGGCTGAAATATTTTACAGGCATTCCAACATTTGACTTTGGTTATGCCTGCTGCCTGTCTCTTGAGGGGCATTCGAGGTGAATTCATTTTATGTGAACTTAAAATATTTGAGCTTTTGCGTAAATCTTCTCAATTGTTCGATTTAACCGATAACTTTTAGTCCAGAATCAGTGTGTGTGTGCATTCACTGAGAACCACATTAGTGTGTGTTCATAAACATTTACAGTGAACTCAAATCAAACAGAAAACCTTTTGCAAACATTAATTTACCTTTCTAAATGTAAACATACCTGTTTTTTTTTTGTTGTGTCAGCAAAGTTGGCAGGTTGAATGGCCTGGATGCCAAGAGGCCTGTCAGATACCCTTTTAATTAAAGCATTAGTACCTTGACGTCCTGGCAAGGATTGAAAGCCACAAATCCAGTCCAGGGCGAGAGTGCCATCATCAACACCTCATCAACTCACGTGTCACATGTTGTGAGTGGTTTGGCCAACTGCTTAGCAGCTGTCAGGCAAAACAGAAACCCACCATTGCCCTTTAAATCAATCTACAGTAGACTGTGTCCTGTGTTCAACCCACCCTTGCCCTTTAAATCAATTTACAGTAGACTGTGTCCTGTGTTCAATCTAAGATGGTGCCAAATTTGCAGAACAGTTTATTAGCCTCAAAAAACAAATGGCACAACTATGTAGTTTTGGTAAATATTGTGTGCTTTTGTTGTATGGTGTATACAGTGCTACAAATCGGTTCACAGAGCAGTGTGACTGTTTAAACTTCTTGTCAAGAACAAAAAAACCCAACTGTAGAAGGACAAAGTGTGCATGCAATCTGCATGCAATCACGATTGCTTATGAATTACTGTGTGTGTGTGTGTGTGTGTGTGTGTGTGTGTGTGTGTGTGTGTGTGTGTGTGTGTGTGTGTGTGTGTGCGCATCAATTTCCATATGTGGTGAGCAGCCGTAGTTTGTGTGTGTGTGTGTGTGTGTTTGTGTGTGCGTGCGTGCGTGGGCGTGTGTCAGTGGGTTACATACTGACCCCATACCATTCACTGTTTTACAACATCCAGCTGCTCACATGCTTTCTGTCTCTCTGTCTCTTTGTGCAGTGCCCCCAATCCTCCACTCATACTGTATGTGTTATGCAGACTATGTGTTATGCAGGCCATGTCTTCAGCCATGCAGGGGTTTATTCCTGTGCAGTGCCCCCAATCCTCCACTCATACTGTATGTGTTATGCAGACTATGTGTTATGCAGGCCGTGTTTTCAGCCATGCAGGGTTTATTCCTGGCGCTTTACTGCGCTGTGCGTGACTGTGTCATGCCACCATGCCACTCACGTCTGCCCCCTAAAGACTGACACACTCGTGGTGGTGGTGTTGGGTTTCTCTGCGTGACATTTGCTTCGTCACACACAGATGTCCTGAGATGAGTTTGACCCCTAGTGTGTGTGTTGGGTGACCTTTGGAAAGGGACTGATCGTGTGTTTGGTCTTCAAATATCTTTGTGTTTCGTGTCCTCTAATCTCTCTCACTTTCTCACACTCGCTCTTTCTGTCTGTCTGTCTCCCTCTCTTTTTCTGTGTCATTCTTTGTCTTTGTCTCTCTCACTCTAATGCACACTGACACTTATACACTTGCACTCATTTTGTCCCTCTGTCTCTCTTTCTCTTTCTGTCTTTGTGTTTGCGCTGTCTATTTCAAAGTGTGTAAGTGTGTGTGTGTGTGTGTTGTTTGAGAATACGCACTTGTCTTTGAACTCGTGTCACCAAACAAACAAGGCCAGCTGCAGCGATTCGCGAGCCCCCTTTGTTATACCATTGTGCCTTTGAGCAAATAAAGTTTGTCCTTTATCCTTTGGCCCTGGTTGTGCAAGTGCAAGTGCAGAGCCCAGGCAAGCCGATTCACTTCAATTTACCCAGAGAAGCCGATTCACTTCACTTTACCCAGCCAAGCCAATTCACTTCACTTTAGCTTACCCAGAGAAGCGAATTCACTTCACTTTACCCAGCCAAGCCGATTCACTTAACTTCACTTTACTCAGCCAAATTGATTCACTTCACTTTACCCAGCCAAGCTGATTCCCTTCACTTTACCCAGAGAAGCCAATTCACTTTACCTAGCCAAGCTGATTCACTTCACTTTACCCAGAGAAGCCAATTCACTTCACTTTTACCCAACCAAGCTGATTCACTTCACTTCACTTTACCCAGCTAAGCCGATTCACTTCACATAGCCAAACCGATTCACTTCACTTTACCCAGCCATGTCGATTCACTTCACTTTACCCATAGAAGCTGATTCACTTCACTTTTCATAGTTACAGTGGCTTGAAAAACTATTCATACCCCTTGAATTTTTCCACATTTTGTCACGCTCTGACCACAAACATAAATAAATTGTATTGCCATTTTATGTGAAAGACCAACACAAAGAGGTCCACAATTGTGAAGTAGAAGGAAAATTATACATGACTTGCAATTTTTAAAAATAATTAAAAACTGACAAATGTGGCGTGCAAAAGTATTCAGCCCCCCTGTGTCAATACTTGGTGGAACCACCTCTCGCTGCAATTACAGCTGCAAGTCTTTTGGGGTATGTCTCTACCAGCGTTGCACATCTAGAGACTGGAATTTTTGCCCATTCTTCTTTACAAAACAGCTCAAGCTCAGCAAGATTAGATGGAGAGCGTTTTTGAACAGCAGTTTTCAGGTCTTGCCACAGATTCTCGATTGGATTTAGGTCTGGACTTTGACTGGGCCATTCTAACACAGGAATATGTTCTGTTTTAAACCATTCCATTGTAGCTCTGGCTTTATGTTTAGGGTCGTTGTCCTGCTGGAAGGTGAACCTCCGCCCCATTCTCAAGTCTTTTGCAGACTCCAGCAGGTTTTCTTCCAAGATTGTCCTGTATTTGGCTCCATCCATCTTCCCATCAACTCTGACCAGCTTCCCTGTCCCTGCTGAAGAAAAGCAGCCCCACAACATGATGCTGCCACCACCATGTTTGACAGTGGGGATGGTGTGTTGAGAGTGATGTGCAGTGTTAGGTTTCCGCCACACATAACGTTTTGCATTTAGGCCAAAAAGTTCCACTTTGGTCTCATCTGACCAGAGGACCTTTCTCCACACGTTTGCTGTGTCCCCAACATGGCTTCTGGCAAACTGCAAACGAGACTTCCTATGGCTTTCTTTCAACAATGGCTTTCTTCTTGCCACTCTTCCATAAAGGCCAGATTTGTGCAGTGCACAACTAATTGTTGTCCTATGGACAGACTCCCCCACCTGAGCTGTGGATCTCTGCAGCTCCTCCAGAGTTACCGTGGGCGTCTTGGCTGCGTCTCTGATCAGTGCTCTCCTTGTTCGGCATGTAAGTTTCGGTGGACGGCCATGTCTCGGTAGGTTTGCAGTTGTGCCATACTCTTTCCATTTCTTGATGATGGATTGAACAGTGCTCCGTGAGATGTTCAAAGCTTGGGAAATCTTTTTATAACCTAACCCTGCATTTAACGATGCTGTTCACTGACCAGTGTCCTCTTAGCAAACCTCTGAGGCCATCACAGAACAGCTGTATTTATACTAAGGTTAGATTACACACAGGTGGACTTCATTTAATCATTAGGCCAACAGCTGATCATTCAGCAATCATCAGGCAATCTCTGAAGGCAACTGGTTGCACTCAGAGAAAATGGGGCTGGATACTTTTGCATGCCACATTTGTCAGTTTTTTATTTTTAACAAACATTGCAAGTCATGTATAATTTTCCTTCTACTTCACAATTGTGGACCTCTTTGTGTTGGTCTTTCACATAAAATGCCAATAAAATATATATTTATGTTTGTGGTCAGAACGTGACAAAATGTGGAAAAATTCAAGGGGTATGAATAGTTTTTCAAGCCACTGTAAACCAATTTACTTCACTTTACCCAGCTAAGCTGATTCACTTCACTTTTCATAGCTAAACCAATTTACTTCACTTTACCCAGCTAAGCTGATTCACTTCACTTTTCATAGCTAAACCAATTTACTTCACTTTACCCAGCTAAGCTGATTCACTTCACTTTACTGCTCTCCACACCCCTTTCTTCTCTGATAAGAGGGCACAGCTGGGGCTTAAATCAACCCGAGAGCTTTACACGGGCGGAAAGCACTCACTGGGGTCACCTGTCAGCCTTTCACGGCCAGAAATATCTCTCAGTCGGTTGTAAAGGTATCTTAAAGCTGTGACGTCGTCTTTTTCAAGGTGAAAGTGTCACTGGAGAATTTTGCCTTGAGGCATTCCCACAGAAAACCATTATGCCCTTATAATGTGGTATGGTAAAGACGTGAAGTATGTTTAGTGTTTACTGCATATGGGGAAGAAGTTTTCTGACTTACATAATAAAACTTTGGGGCTTTAAAACACAGAGACAGCTTGACTGCAGCGCTTATTTTATGTTTGGGATTATACTGAGCTTCTGTGGAAGTGCGCCAATGGAAAAACAATTGCAGAGACAAAAAGTGTTTTGGTTTTTAAAAAAGCACCTTTTTTGAGTCAGGTCTGGCATATGTGTATTGCCCGTTTCTGTGTATATAATTGTGTGTTGTATACACGAGTTGTTGTGATGAAGTGTATGTATGTTTACTTGTGAGGTCCTGAAAGAACTGTGAAAAACAATTTTCCTTATTAACAATAAAGAGTGTATTTTATTCTGAGAGCTGCTTCTTGCAGTGCTCACAGGCTGGAAGTGAAACAATGTGCCATTGTGACTGCCCTCTCTACTCTCTACTCTCCACTCTCCAGTGAATGGGCATATGCTTAGCGTTTGCACATGAGGAAGACATTTTCTGACTTACATAATAAAACTTTGGGGGCTGTAAAACACTGAGACTGCTCGACTGCGGCGCTTGATTTACGTTCGGGATCATGTTGATGTTCTGTAAAAGTGCACCAATGGAAAAATAAAATTGCAGAGACAAAAGAAAAGAAAGCAAAAAAAAAAAAAAAATACACGCACGTTTTCTCACAGAACTTGCCGAGGGTGGACAAAGTTTCATGCTCAAGGCTTTAATAACTGACCTTATCAGTAGTGGGTGTGTTTGTGTGTGTGTGTGTGTGTGTGTGTGAGTGTGAGCGTGCATATGTGCATGTGTCTGTGTATTGCTGGTGTGTGTTTATACTACATGGGTTTGTCAGAGTACATTTGTAAGGGGAGAGAGAGATAAACAGTTAGAGAGAGAGAGAAAGAGGGAGAGAGCGACAGGGTAGGAGAGAGAGAAAGACAAGGAAAAAAACCAGGCTCATGTATTATTAACTCAAACTGTAGGCAAACTGAAGCCGCAGACATCTGTAGTACTGTAGAAGCGCAGGTCTCCCACGGCAGAGACGCCGGGCAGGATGAGGAACTTCTGACTAAGTCTAACGCTGGGAAGAGAGGGAGTCACCACGGAGAAAAGAAGAGCGGAGAAGAGAAGAAGAGAAGAGAAGAGAAGAGAAGAGAGGAAAATAACAGAAGCCAGACGCACTCAAACACACCGACGGCGCTGGGGAAGGGAGGGGGAGAAAGGGAGGGAGGCAGAGACTGGACGAAAGAGAGAGAGAGAGAGAGAGAGAGAGAGAGAGGGAAGAAAAGGGGGAGTGGAGTTTAGCCACTTTAGCCACGGCACTGAGTCACAGAGGGGAAGAGGGAAGAACGAAAAAAAGAAAAAAGGAGGAGAGGAAGGGAGGAGGGGGGGCTGCCTCGCTCCCGGCTCTGGTGCTGCTCTCGCTGTTTGTTTGGAACTGGCTCACCAGCTCTCTACCTCGCGCACTACTCGCTCAGTCGTTGGTTTGCTCGTCTGTTCGTCCGCTCGTCGGGGGAGGCGTCCTGGAGTCCTCGCTGCACCACACCCCTTTGGCGTTTCCCTCGACCCCACCCCCTCCTCCCTAGCTCCCCCTCTCCCTCCCCCCCTCCCCTCGTAACTCTCTCTCCCCCCTCCTCTCCCCTTCCTCCCACCGTAACTCTCTCTTCCCTTCTCCCTCTGCCCTCCCTCCCTCTGTACCTCTCTCCCCCCCTCCCTCCTTCCCTCCCTCCCTCTCTTACACTCACCTTTCACCCCCTCCCCACTAACCACCCTCCCCACTCCCTCCCCACTCCCCCACCCACCCACCGCTGAGCTCCGCCGGCCGCCTGTCCCCACCCACCCACCGCTGAGCTCCGCCGGCCGCCTGTCCCCACCCACCCACCGCTGAGCTCTGCCGGCCGCCTGTCCCCAGTCTCAGACAGGCCCGATGCCGGCTCACCCCCCTGGAAATGTGTTCCCCACGCTGGTCATCCTGGGCCATGTGGTGACCCTGGTAGTGGTGTGGCACTGGAGGCAGCGGCGCCGGCAGATCCGCGAAGGTAAGAGACGCACACACACAGACAGACACACACACACACACACACAGACAGACAGTCAGCCCCCGAGGAGGACAGAAAACCGGCATACCAGAGAGAGAGAGAGAGAGAGAAAGAAAGAAAAAGAAAAGTTCTGTCCGAGGTGTAGAGTCTTCTGTGTTGAAGTTGTGGCTGAATCATTGGTGTGGTGAATGGATCGGTCTGAAGTAGAGGTGGAGCTGATCTGTGTTGGAGTAGAAGTGTTTTAAGTGTGTTGCATTGTTGTTGTTGTGGAGTTTTTGTCTTGCGAGTCTGTGCGGTTCCTTTTCTCTGTCTCTTTGTCTCTCTCTCTCTGGCACTGCCTTTCTTCTCGCCGTGCAAATGGATGTTTGCACACTTATTCACTCACTCCGTCAGTCCTCGCCTCTCGTCTCTCTCTCTCTCTCTCTCACACACATAACACGCACTCACACACCCGTCACACACCTCCCTTTTCCTGCCATGTGGAAAAGAGGTTAACCCTATAAATGCCAGAGCAGAGGCTGTGGAGCTGTGACTTTGAAGAAAGTGTCCTTCAAAGGTTTCACAATGAATGAGTGGTTTTAGCTGTTAAGATCATTTTCAGTATATGGAGTAATTTGTGCGCACTCTGCACTTTAGGGTAATAAAGTACTTTATGTGCTTTAAGTACAAGTTTGTGAAAGCTTTGGGTTGTGTCTTTCTCAGCCAAACCTGCTTGCACTCTGTCTTTTTCTGCAGTTATGTGGCTAGGTGGGACTTGCTCAGAGACTGTGATGCTAATTATACCATGGTTCCTCAAGCCCTTCCTGGAATGCGCCTGGCAGCCATGGTGATTAGCGTGCGTCCCCTCTTTTGTTGGAGACCAGTCTGTCTTCATAGTGACCCCTAAACATAGGTCATCAGACATTTCGAGGGTGTCCTAAGGCTCCTGTTGTGTCCTGCACTGAAATACCTGTCAGCACTTTCAAAGGTGTGCAGGTGTTTCACTTACCTGGTCAGATAGGGGTGTTGTGACATGTTTGCAGGAGGCGTGTCACTTGTACACTACAGCTTTCCATGTTGCACTGTTTACAATGTCATTATTGAACTTATTTATCCAGGTGCCTACACTGCCCTACAAAGGCAAAGTGCAGTACCTATGTGAACATAGAAACTGAGAAAAATGCCTTTAACGTTGTCATACTGCACAGTCAAACATGTTGTACATATAATAATGGTGATGCTTTTATGTACTTTCTTAGTAGTAAGAAGCAAGAGATTTAGTCACAAGATAAAGGGATTGTTATAAAGTCAATTTCCAATCTAAAATCAATTTGACAATATATGTAGTTACTGCCTTTTGGCTTTGTAGGACAGTACATTTGTTTAATTTTCCAAGTTGCTAACTTATTGTATTCGCCTTGTTTATTTTCTTTTGTATATCATTTTCTACTGCTGCTCTGTGAGGGTGACTAAGCAAAAATGTAATTGTCTGCCTTCAAGGACAAAAAACGGTACCCTACTGTCGTCCTGCTGTTAGTGTAGAAAAAAGGCATAGAATTGAAGAATAGAGTTACACTGAACTATGCTTTTGTTCCTGAAGAACTCTCGGCTTTGCTGGGTGTCATGATCTGGGTTGTTGCTATGGATACCAGCTTATCTACATAACACATCTAATGGCGCTAATTTGTTTAGTCATTATGGCGCTATTAAATATCATGCCAAACATGATCGCAGGTGTTTTACCGGCATTTACCTCCTCTTACAGGGAAGAAGAGCGTTGTTGACAACAGAATTATCTATTGTATGTTGCTAATTGTTCGTGTACACATGCGAGGCATGTGCGGTTAAAGGTGTGTGTGTGTTGGTTAGTGTGCGCTTGTGTGTATTGTGTTGGTGGGTGTGTATTGTATTACCTTTGGCGAGGTGTATGAAAGGGACTGTGGTATGTGAAACAGCACTTTGAATGAGCTTTCAAGTTGCAAGTCTTGGACTGTGAAAAAGGGATCTGATAGCAGCTGGTTTGACTGGTAAATACACGACGGCATGACTTCATTTAATCCCCACACGCACGCACACACACAGACACACAGACACACACACACACACACACACACACACACACACACACACACACACACACACACAAACACTGGCACTGACACACCTATCTCTCTGTGAAGTAAAGTTTTGCATATTCCCATCCTCCTTGCTTGCAGATAATCCCTCCCTCCCTCCCTGCCGTACAGCTTACAGGAAGCCTCATCACAAAACACTCTAACTCTCCTCTATCATACAACACGTACCTTTTGTCCCTTTCAGGCTCCTGTAGTCTCATCAGAATGTTGACTTTGCTGCCTGTGTGATCATTGTTAAATAACAACCCGGAATCCAGTGTTGACTTTCAAAGCCAATAGAGAAACGTCTCTTTTGTCCCTTCCAGGCTCCTGTAGGAGTGTTGGCTTTGCTACCTGTGTGATCATTATTAGATGAGGACCCTGAACCATTGTCGACTCTAAGCAGCATTGGATAAAATACACAGGGATGACATCACTCTTCCAGAGCCATTAGGGAAACGTCTCTTTTGTCCCTTCCAGGCTCCTGTAGGGGTGTTGGCTTTGCTACCTGTGTGTTTGTTACTGGACGAGAACCTGATAGCCATTGCTGACTCAAAGCTGCTCTAAAAGAAATACACTAGACGGATGTTACTCTTCCGAAGCTAATAGAGAAACATCTTTTTTTTGGCTCCTCCAGGCTCCCATAGCCTCATTAGGGGGCTGGCTTTGCTCCCCGTGGGCTCACTGTCGGACAAAAACCTGATAGCCATTATCGACTCAAAACTGGACCGAAAAGAAAGACACTAGACTGATGTTACTTTTCCACATTTGATAGATGTTGCTCTTCCAGAGCCGATAGAGAATCACATCTTTTGTCCCTCCTGGGCTCCTGTAGCCTCATCAGGACATTGGCTTTGCTCCACTGTTGCTTCAAAATGGCATCAGATGCAAGCAGTGCCAGAATATACTGGATCGGCATTACAGCACTCTTGCAATTACAGCAAATACAGGAACTTTGTCAAGGGCCTGGTAGCTGATTACAGAACCAAAACAGAACTGGTCCAGACGGTCCCAGAATAGACTGGGCTGATAGCATGCTGTTTGTGTAGATATAGGAACTTATTTCAGGAGTCCACGGGAAAAATGGACATGGTCACAAAAGGCACGATCTGAGAAATGCAATTTATAACTCAGATTTTTAATTTAATTTTGTAAGTAAATGCTATTTTGAAATATGTCTAGCTTGTGACTATGCACATTTATTCACAGGATTACTTTTGCAGAAACTGGGGTTTCAATGCAACTACCGATAGGGGGAGTAACTTTTAAAAATTTGATTTTGTGACTATGCTTGTTTTTCCTGTGGATTCCTCATTTGGGTTCTGGTTCTTGCTCTTATACTGAAACCCAAACGGAGGGAGGTTCTGCTCTAATGGGAGAAGGGGATGGATGGGTAAGACTGGGGAAGTTTTGGGTAGCTGTGTGTCACCGCTGAGTCTGAGGACGCTACAGTGATGGAGAGCGTAGACGACGATGATGATGATGATGATGATGGATGAAAATGATGGAGAGAAAAGAGAAAAAGATGGACAAAAAGGGAAGGCAGAGAAGAAAAGAGGAGAGGAGGGAAGAGAAGAGAAGAAGGAGTGGAGGAGAGGAGAGAAAAGGAGAAGAGAGGATAGGAGAAGCAAAGAGACAAGAGGAAGGCAGAGAAGAGGAGGTAAGGAGAGGAGGAATGGAGTGGAGGGAAAAGAAGAGGAAGTGAGGTAGGGAGAAAGTGCGGCAGAGGGAAGGAGAGAGAGAAGAGAAGAGGAGAGAACAGGAGGATCCAGGGGAAAGGTGAAGGGGGACAGGTTTCAGGACACGAGGAGGGGGTTTACCCAGAGCCTTAAAATAAAGCCTAATGTCAACCTACTGCCACACACACTGACACACACACATGTATATGTACACACTCTCACACACACACACACACATACATAAATTCACACATGCACACATATGAGGAAAGGTTTCAAACCACCCGACCTCTGTAGACATGATGTCTGTGTGTATCCTAGTAACAGACACAACATTTAATGAATGGCCTTCACACACACACACACACACACACACACACGCTTGACTTTTCCCCGGAAGGTCACGGCTCCCTTCTGTGTGAAGCATGGCAGGTATTCGATGAGCCCACCAGGGTTTTTATAGGTAACGGAAACTACGACTAAAACTGAAACTAGCACTGGAAAGCTAAATAAAAATAAAACCCAATGAAAAATGTAAAACTATAATAACTCTTATCCACTAGGATAAAAATCATAGACCTGGACAGACAGAGGGAAAGAGAAAGAGAAAGAGAAAGACAAACTGTAAGCAGGTTTCCATCTGACTTTTTTAATGCGCATGTGACTTTGAAATTAGAAATCATAGCTGGAAGCGCGCACACTGTCCCAATGTTTATACAAATGGAGACTGATGTAAAAAAAAAATTCCCAAAGTTTCCAAAGTGACTGTGCATTACTGATGTGAACGACTTGAATGGAAATCTAGATTGTGTGTGTGTGTGTGTGTATGTATATATGTGTGTGTGTGCGTGCGTGTGTGGGCACGTGTGTGTGTGTGTATGTAAGTGTGTGTTAAAGTGTGTAGGGATAGCGTAAGTGTGTGTAGGGATAGCGTAAGTGTGTGCAGGGATAGTGTAAGTGTGTGTAGGGATAGTGTAAGTGTGTGTAGGGATAGCGTAAGTGTGTGTAAGGATAGCGTAAGTGTGTGTAGCGATAGCGTAAGTGTGTGTAGGGATAGCATAAGTGTGTGTAGGGATAGCGTAAGTGTGTGTAGGGATAGCGTAAGTGTGTGTAGGGATAGCGTAAGTGTGTGTAGGGATAGCGTAAGTGTGTGTAGGGATAGCGTAAGTGTGTGTAGGGATAGTGTAAGTGTGTGTAGGGATAGCGTAAGTGTGTGTAGGGATAGTGTAAGTGTGTGTAGGGATAGCATAAGTGTGTGTAGGGATAGCGTACGTGTGTGTAGGGATAGTGTAAGTGTGTGTAGCGATAGCGTAAGTGTGTGTAGGGATAGTGTAAGTGTGTGTAGGGATAGCGTAAGTGTGTGTAGGGATAGCGTAAGTGTGTGTAGGGATAGCGTAAGTGTGTGTAGGGATAGCGTAAGTGTGTGTAGGGATAGTGTAAGTGTGTGTAGGGATAGCATAAGTGTGTGTAGGGATAGCGTACGTGTGTGTAGGGATAGTGTAAGTGTGTGTAGCGATAGCGTAAGTGTGTGTAGGGATAGTGTAAGTGTGTGTAGGGATAGCGTAAGTGTGTGTAGGGATAGCGTAAGTGTGTGTAGGGATAGCGTAAGTGTGTGTAGGGATAGCGTAAGTGTGTGTAGGGATAGTGTAAGTGTGTGTAGGGATAGCGTAAGTGTGTGTAGGGATAGTGTAAGTGTGTGTAGGGATAGTGTAAGTGTGTGTAGGGATAGTGTAAGTGTGTGTAGGGATAGCGTAAGTGTGTGTAGGGATAGCATAAGCGTGAATGTACTGGTATGTTTGTTTTTCTGTCTTCCTGTCTGAAATGAGGAGGAGCAGGAAGTTAGTGGTTGGCACTGATGTACTGGCACCATGAGTGTGTGTGTGTGTGTGTGTGTCTGTGTGTTTCTGAAAAGTATGTGTCTGTCTGAAGTTTGATCAAATGTGTGTGTGCGAGCATGTGTGTGTATGAGAGATAGAAAGACGGTACAGCAGTGTAATCTTACCTGTACCTTGTAAACTATTGTTAGCAACCCCCCGCCCACACACACACACACACACACACACACACACACAGTCATGAACCTCAGTGGACCCCTAAGAGTTCATCCTGTGCCATAGCTTTGTCCTTGGCACTGATTTAAAAACTGGCCTGGGTTTTGCCCTTTATTTAAAACCACACTGGGCACATGGCAATGCCCACTTTTATTGGGGCCTGGTACACACCTGTGAAACCTTCAGAAACCCGTGTGTGTCTGTATGACGCACCGAGAGAGAATGGAACTCTTATCTTATTTATCCAGATCAAGAGCTAGTGAGGGAAAACAGGATTTTTTTTTTTAAATGCGGATGCAATTTAAAGTTTGCTGTCCAGAACATCTTGTGAATTATGAGGATGTGCGTATGTGAGATTTATGTGGAACATATTTCATCTGCTTTTATCTGTTTATTTTAATCAATGGTAGACTATGTGCAGGACTCCGGAGGATAATTTGGTGTGAGGGAACAGCTCAGTAACACTCAGAGTCTGAGACACTGTGCAGCTACAGTTTCTTGCAGACCTTGGGGCCTTGGTTTTGTTTTTTTCAGTGCTGTTTGCAGAGTGGTAGAGAGCTACAGCCATTTACACAGGATGTCTCTGGTTTACTGAGGTTACAAGCAATAGAGAACCTAACCTGATCTTATGCCAGATTACTGGAGGGCACTTCCATTCTATTTAAGTTTTTACGTTTTGGTAAAGTTGATTGCAGTGCGGTTGTGTAAAACTGAACAGAACACATGCTGTGTTAATTGCCATTTCAAATCTCAAAATTGGATGCAAATGTAAGTATTGGAAGAAGAAAAGAGAAGATAGGAGAGAAGGGAGAGGAATAGAGCTAGAGAGAGAGAGAGATCGGGAGATTGAAAGTCACTGTTGGTGAATGAGAGAGAAAAAGAGAGAAGAGAAAAAAGCAGAGAGAGAGAAAGACAGACAGAAACTCCTCATGCATGGTGATAAGAGGGAGAGAGGGAGAGAATAGCAGAGAGAGAGAGACAGAAAGACAGAGTAAGAGAGACAAGAAAGTCCTTATGCATGGTGACACATCTGTGTAGTCTTCTTGTCCTTTGTCCTGTGCATCCACCCCTTCATCACTGTCATTTCATCTCTTCATCACTCTCATTTCATCCCTCCATTGCTCCATTGTGTGATCTGCCTGTTTGTGAAGGCCTTTGGTATGCAGCCGCTAGACTGTTGAGTGCCACTGGACAGTGCCTTGTGTGTGTGTGTGTGTGTGTGTGTGTGTGTGTGTGTGTGTGTGTGTGTGTGTGTGTGTGTGTGTGTGTGTGTGTGTGTGTGTGTGTGTGTGTGTGTGTGTGTGTTGTTTTGTAGAGGACGATTGAGTACGTAGCTTGTTTTATGGTGTGTGCCAGTGGGTAGTGCCCTGCAGTGTGTGTAGTCCAGTGTGTGTGTGCGTGTGTGTGTGTGTGTGTGTTGTGCATGTAGCCTGTTTTATGGTGTGTGTCAGTGGGCAGTGCCCCTCAGTGTGTGTGTAGCCCAGTTGTGTGTGTGTGTGTGTGTGTGTGTGTGTGTGTGTGTGTGTGTGTGTGTGTGTGTGGGCAGTGCCCTGCTGCTTGTGCTGCTGCTGATGATTGTTCCTCATAGGATGAAGGTCAAGCTCCCGCCAAAGGAACACACCCTAAATGACTCACACACACACACACTGGTCACTCCTCTCCCCCTACACACACACTCCTCTCCTCCTACACACACACTTTTTTACCACACCCTTTTTTCCTCACACACTCATATTTCAGCAGCAAAGCATTCTCCAATAGTGACACTATTACACACACACACAGTTTAATAACAAACTTAATTTAATAACAAACTTAAGAATGAATGTGAGCTAATAGCTAACTCAAGAATGAATGCAACTGCACGTTACGCTGTTGTGTGCATTGTTTCTAGCTGTGTACTTAAGCTACATTCTCTGCCTTGCACTACTGGCCTGATTCAACTGGTCTGCTGTATGCCCACTACTACAGTAGGAAGGCTTATCTGCAAGAGGTTGCTGTGGCTTAAGGCTCTTATGCCAGCCAAGACCTACTTAAACAGTTACATGTAATAGGTTGATCTTACAACTCAGACTGTGGTTTCTCATATCTGGTATGCCTCCACTGGGCCGTGCCAGCCAAGCCACTGCATACCTGTATAGTCACACTTATTCCCTCGGTATAAATAAATATCTCTTCTCTAATGGACTGATCTCAGACAGTCGTTTGTCAGGTATCAGGTATGCCACCACTGGGTTGTGCCAGCCAAGCCACCACATACCTGTTCAGTCACATGTAATTGAGTGATCTCAGACGGCGGTTTGTCAGGTGTCAGGTATGTCACTGCTGGGTTACGTAATGAAAACCTCACACACACCACACAGGCCTAAGTGCCTATCGTACGAACCTGCTGGGCCGGGCAATCAGAACAGCACTCAGGGCCTAGGAGCCTATCGTACGAACCTGCTGGGCTGGGCTATTACAGTAACACTCAGGGCCTAGGTGCCTGCCATACAAACCTGCTGGGCTGGGCTATTACAGTAACACTCAGGGCCTAGGTGCCTGCCATACAAACCTGCTGGGCTGGGCTATTACAGTAACACTCGGGGCCTAGGTGCTTAGCGTACGAACCTGCTGGTCTGGGCTGTTAGAATAGCACTCGTGACCTATGTGCTTAGCGTACAAACATGCTGGTCTGGGCTTTTAGAACAGCACTAAGGGCATTTCTTGCGGCACTGTTTTTACGACGCTGTCACTTTAAGTATTTGAATAGGGCACTGACGAAGGCTGCAGGGCCTAAAACGTTTGTCACCACCTGTTGCTAAAAACACACTGAAAAAAAAATAGACAACATAAGGAAGAGCTTAGGGTGCGACCATCTAAGATTTTGGGAAATAGTTTGTTGGGTTTACTCCCACTGTAAACATATATGTGTAGAGCGCGGTGTTACAGGGACAAAATGTACTTCAATATGACGCGTATCTAACAAAAATGTTGTAAATATGAGTTGTTCTAAATGTAATGACGTTACAAAAGCAGCTATATTTATAGGATGTAAAAATTTGATTTGACAGATATAATAATGGTAGAACTACTTCAAAACTGGCCTTGGGTGTTGCTTCTTAAACCTTTACAGCACCCAACCCAGAAAGCCTTCATTTGTGACGTGCGGCTGTTGAGTAGACAATGTGTGATATTTGCATGGCTCACACAGCTCATGTTAGCCAAGTAAACATTTGCATGCTTTATATCAGCCAGGCTACAGTAGACCACGTCACAATAGACAGCCTACTGTACAATGGCCTCCAATAAATCTTGGCTGTGGTTTTGGCTACTGCAGGAATATTAACATGTAACGAAACAGCAGGAAGCTTTTAAAATTAGCCTGTACAATGGTCTGCAATAGACATGCTGTTACCATGTCGTAGAGCCTGTGTACAGTATAGTACACAGTACACAGTATACTATACAGACCCAAACTAAATCTTGGCTGTGGTTTTGGCTACTGCAGGAACGTTAACATACGACAAAACAGCAGGAAACGTCTAGAATTACATTTTACGATGGTCTGCAATAGACATAATCTTACTATGTTGTAGAGCCTTTTTGAAAGTATAGGACATACAGACTCAAACAGAATGTTACATGTGGGTTTTGGCTACTGCAAGAATGTTAACAAGGAGACAGCATGAAACTTCTAGAATTAGCCTTAAGTCTGTTTGGAATAGATCTTTGTGAGGTTCTAGAATTAGCGAAAAGTCTAGCTGGAATGGATCATTGTGAGGTTGTTTAAATTTTCCACAGGCCTCTCTGAACCCGACACCACACGGCTAATGCGAACCTGTGGTCCAAATGGGCCCCAGCCCAGCACTCACAGAAACTCTGAGTCACAACCCACACACTGGCAGAAGCCTATGGCCACACCACCAGCAGCCTATTACTTTCCTATGTTTGGTGACTCACCAACGCACGCATTTTAGCCCGCTATGTTCGTGACATCTAAATGAGACCTTCTTTGTTTACTTTTCAGTTAAACACTCATTTCACATGTTTAGGGATTTTGTTTACAGTTCCTAAAAAAAACTACTCATTCATTTAATTTTGTTTATTACCCTTTAAAATGAGCACATTGCATGTATTTAATAGAAAAAAACATAGGACATATTCCTTTTACGCACAATATTGATTGTTTGTGTCAGTCTTTGCTTTGGAGATTATGCTCTAAGTAAGGAGACTATGCTTTCTTCAAAATTACAAATGAAATGAAATGAAAAAGTACTAGTAACATGTGCACCCTGGAATTGGACTGTTTTATTTTCAAAATAAGATTGTCTCTAAGTAGCCTACTCTCAATCTGTGTGTGTGCAGTACATGCCTCACCAAATGCACATCCAAACATTCTTAGTCACCGCCCCTTACTTTAAGTTGTCACCGCCACTTTCAGTCACAGCTCTCTCACTCTCGCTTTTCTGGTCTAAGCACAGTGGGCCATACTGTAAACGCTTTTATGCGCCTATTTAGCCATTGTTGTAAAGCATGTAGTAATACTTAGTGACAACCTGTCTCTAATCTAATATTGCTTATTACAGTATTATTGAGTTTTAATACAAAAAAAATATGTGGAGAACAAAAAGCAAGTTGTGGTTTTGTTTAGACGTAATTTAAGTCCGCATATTGTAAATGTCGTGTGCGCCTTTGATATTTAATAGGCGATATAGACTGTCATGCCAGCGGACTTTCACCTGGAACACTTTTGTCTCGTGCGCCTTTTGACACCTTCCCAGGACGCATTACGCAACGTCTGGAAAGTTATAGACGCTGCACATGCAGAAAAGTAAAGCCCAAACACCGCCCGCCTGGATGAACGAGCTTACTCTGAATCCTGAATAGCCCTTAGCCTATCCTGTCTGGGATGTCCCTTTCCGAGTTACATTTAAATGGCGAAGGAGCATCAGCATGCTGCGGCAAGAGTGAACGGTGAAGTACAAGAAGAAGAAGACGAAACTAGCATATTCACGCAAATCAAAATGGGTTGGGCTACAATGAAATGAGGATTTCATCCCTTGCAATTCGAGACGACCCCGTTCTTCCCCCGGTCTCTCCTCTCACACCACTGACTCAAAACAAAAGAACGTGTTCTGCGCGGTGCTAGCTGCGGAGTTTTGAAAGTACTGTACTCTCTCCTCGGGGAAGCCTTCAGACAGATTCCCCGGATTTTACTCGCCCTCGGACTGGAAGATGGCTGGCTCAAGCGGTCTGTCCAGCGCTGCTGCAGCGAGCTGCTATGGCGTCTTCGATATTAACATAATTTATGGACGTGCGAATTACATTCACGAGATGACGTGCGGAGAAGTCGGACCTCACTTATACAGCAGAATGTGTTGTGCAGGTAAGTCAGAGTATTGCGCGGTTCTTTGCGCCCAGTTGAATCAGATAGGAGGAGTTCGCAGGGCGGGTGTTGTGATGGGGGGGATCATGTTAACCATTCGCATGCCACCAGTATAAAAAAACCCGCGCCGCCATCTACTGTCCGGTCTGGTTTAAAATAACCCGCAGCTAAAGGAGGGAGAGCTATACGGGGAGCTCACTTCCAGTAATGTCATGGCAGCCCTCATAACTTGTGTTACCGTTACTACTAGTGTTTATGCGGCACTATGCTGCTATTTTGTTAATGCAATTTGTGAAAGGCCAACGTTATTTCAATGTAGATGGATAAAATATAAAAAAATGAGAATGAGCTTTGCATTAATTCCTAATGGTTTTATACCATGGAGTTCAAACACTGCAGGTGAATTTAAATGTGTAAATACTTAAGTGAGTGTGGTATGTGGAGGGGTATGGCACAGCTCAACCGTTCCAGGAGGCAGGAGGAGTAGAGACATTCCCTGGCTGGCTGGTCTCGCTGTGGAAACACTAAAAACCACCCATCTATAAATATGTTCCATCCTGGATGTGTTTGTCCTGTGTTGCCATAGGAACAGCATACGCATCAGCAAGGGAGCACATGGTTTACTATTGGCCCCATCTGGCCATGACTCAGTCCTGCAGCAATGACTAGTACAAATAAACAAACAAATAAATACATATAAACACAGGAATTAACGTACAAATAGAAGATTTGTCATTTTTGATGTTACAAGGTCTTGGCCTTTTTTTCCCTCATAGTAAATGAACAAAAGCAGGCCTAACAAAAATAACTTGAGGAATGCACAGGTCAAACAACTCCTAATGGTCTGTCAGGAGTGTTGATATATTACAGAAGCCTTTCAGTTACTGTGGGTTCAAAGTTGACAGGCATATTTTTGAGCAGTGGCTTAGTCTGAAGGGTACTTGCTGTCCCCTTCATGTTATATATGTTTCCCATCTACCCTCATATCAGGATAACCCAGCAGTGTCATTTTGGATGAGAAGCTGTGAATTATTACATGAAACTGTTATTATCATAACTCCAACTTCATTCATTTAAAAAGTGTTGTGTACAACCACAATCTAACCACAAGAGGGAGACTATTAAATGATATTTAATCTGGTGAGGATGAATATCAGACAGTTGTGTATAGAATGAACCAAAGTCTGTATACTACCCTCTAAGTGCCTTTGCACAGAAGCATACTCAGGCCTTGAGGGCCAAAGCAGCCACTTTGAACTTTTGCTTTTTTTTGACAGATATGCATTGGTTCACATGTCAGTGCTGTGTATAATTTACTGCCACCCACGCAAAATAGTAAATACTCTGGAGAGGCTGTACTCCGCTTTGTAATTAGCAGATATTTAGAGACCAAACCTGCACATGCCATTTATTATTTTGTCAGTGTATCAGTGAAACGCAAGTGTGTTACAGCGACATTGTGCAATTCAAAAACACTGTGAGGTGGGAGCCACAGTTAAATACATGCCTTTCATACCCCATAAATCAAGAACTGAGTGTGTGTGTGTGTGTGTGTGTGTGTGTGTGTGTGTGTGTGTGTGTGTGTGTGTGTGTGTGCGCGCGCGCACGCATGTGTGTATGCATGTGTGCAGATGCTTTGGGTGTGCATGTGTGTGCATTTACATCTGTGCATGTGTGTACATATGCCTTGTGTGTGTGTGTGTGTGTGTGTGTGTGTGTGTGTGTGTGTGTGCAGATGAGGCAGATTACTTGTTTGTTAACATTCCATCGCTCAAGTGCTGGCAGAGCCCCTCCTGAAGCCGGAGGCTTCAGACTTTAGCACACAGGCCCTTCAGGTGATGGGTGTGTATGTGTGTGGGGGTGTATGTGTGTGTGTGTGTGTGTGTGTGTGTGTGTGCGTGTGTGTGTCTAGGACACAGGCCCTTCAGGTGGCAAGGCTGTTGGGTGGTGATGGGCGTGTGTGTGTGTCTTCAGCACACAGGTCCTTCAGGTGACAAGGCTGTTCGGTGGTGATGTGTGTGTGTGTGTGTGTGTGTGTGTGTGTGTCTGTGTGCGTGCGCATGTGTGTGTGTTGGCCCAAGGTTGGGTGTGGCCAGGGCCCCTCTTGCCTGTCAGGTTAGAATGTTGGGAGGTTACCAGTTCACTTACACACACACAAACACACACACACACACACACACACACACACACACACACACACACACACACACACACCTCAGGCAGTGCTATTCAATCCACCGCCACTCTGTCTGACGGACATCTTGCAGCCCTTGCACATTTCTACATTCCATGCACACTTTCCTAATTGCACACCTGTTGCAGTGATGTGTTTTTCATTCACAACATATGCACATCTACATAAAGAAACGATTGTGTTTACTGCAGCTACAATAAGCTGTGGTAGTAGTGATGACTATTTGTTTTTTCAAACTAATGTTGAGGAGAACTTTATGTATAGTCACCTGGTAAACACGCACTTGGCTATGATCTCCAGACCGCATCTGAAATCAAGCTGTGGTTTAAATGAATGGAGCCAAAGAAAGTCAGAAGAATGTGCCACTCAGAGACAAAACTCGAAAAATATGGAGTAACTGCAAACATCAGCATCTGTGTTCCATTTGTTGTATAATCTTAAAGCATTCTTGGATTGATTGGGTAGTATTTTATTGTTGGTTGTGGTTAGGGTGCACTGGGTACAACAACAACCCACAACGGACCTCTGGCGCCCCCTGGTGGCACACAAAAGAATGTTCCTCTGCTGTGTACAGAATAAATGATTGAAAAGAATGAGAGGATGAATTGAACACATTCTATAAGAATCCCCCTGTCTTCCTGTCTTTTCTAATCTGCATGTTGGAACGTTGTCAGTAAACAACACCACAGCCGTTTCCATTATCTGTGCAGCAGTAACTCTTTCCTGAGCTTGTTTGTGCTTGTCTGTGCTGTGTTGTGTATGTAATCATATCTACACTAGAGTGGCGCTTTCTGTGGGCTAAAACCTGGTCCTTGATCTGGCTTGGATTTATTTTAGATCTGGTGCTGATGGTGTGATAGTTGTACCCCCTAAAACACACTCACTCATTCACACACATGCATGCATGCTTGCACACACACACACACAAACACACAGACACACACACACAAGCACACGCTCTCTCTCTCTCTGTGGCACCCCTGTCAGTTACCATAGGTTACTGTATCGACTCTGCAGACACAAGAATCGAAACATACCTACATATCCAACTGTTATGCATGTACTGTGTATTGTCACCATACATTGCAGTTTGCTCTGGTCCCAGTCTGGCCCAGTTGTGGCCCAGTTTGGCCCTGATATGGCCCTGATTTGGCCCCTGTTCTGGCTGTTGTTTAGCAGTGTGGTGTTCCACAGCAGGGCTGGGTCATTTTGCATCCATAGCCGCTGTGTCTGAGAGAGAGAGTAATTACTGTTTAAGCCATCGCTTCCACCACCACCCCTTGGATGTCTGTTGTCACTTAAAGAAAATGCCCCGTCCGTGCCAGATCATGCCCACGTCTTTTTAGGAGTCAGCCCTTTTTGACTGTAATTAAACCTTTCAGAGACAAACACTGTTTATTACCTGTGATGGCTGTATTAGATGCTGTGAGGGTATCATTGTGTTTAGTCGATCCTCAGTGTTGCTGCAGAGGTGAGGTAAGGTTAGGATTCCCACAGAATGTCCTGCTGAAAGATCTTATGATCATAACAGATACTAAGCCAGAAATTTCCTCCTGCTTATGTTCATGTAGTTGGGGAAAGTCTTTAATCCAAAGCAATTTACAACAGGGACATAACTGTAACTGATGTTTAAGTACCGATAAAAGTATCAACTTATATGTCAAATGATGAGCAACCTTTATCTGCTTTGCACTGTAAGCCTGTAAGTGAAAACATTTAGCTTGCTCGTTATTAAGACAGCCACAAGGGGCTGTATATCTGACTCATCTGGTGTATACCCTATATATATATATATATATATCTCCTCACTGCTGAGACATCCATAAGGTACTGTGTGTTTGACTCTTCTGGTGTTGTATAGGTGATCAGATCTCCTTGCTGTTGAGACAGGCATATGGTGTTGTATGTTTGACTCTTCTGGTGTTGTGTAGGTGATCAGATCTCCTTGCTGTTGAGACAGGCATATGGTGTTGTATGTTTGACTCTTCTGGTGTTGTGTAGGTGATCAGATCTCCTTGCTGTTGAGACAGGCATATGGTGTTGTATGTTTGACTCTTCTGGTGTTCGATAGGTGATCAGATGTCCTTGCTATTGAGGCAGCTATAAGGTACTGTATAGTTTGGGCTGTGTGGAGTGATTGCAGTTGATGCAGTGTGTAGGGAATCGGTTCTCGTGTTCCTGTACACTGGCTCTTACACCTGTGTGAAGGGCGTGGTTCGTGTGGATACAGCCAGGAACGAGGGGTGAGGCATGACATCGGAATGATAACCCTCAAGCAGAAGAATCTGTGGGATCCTTGAGATCTTTTTTTCCTCTTTTTGCCCTGCGGCGTCAATCTGTGATGATATTCCCTTCCTGCATCGCCGCGAGTGCATCAGTTAACCTGTTCTCCAGACAAGAATTTTAACTCATCCGTGTGTGTGTGTGTGTGTGTGTGTGTGTCTGTGTGTTTTAAAAACGAGATGTGTTTGACTTTGACTTTGACTGAGTGTGTTTAGTTCCGTAAGAGATGTGCGATTTGGATGGAGGCCACGAGTCATGGAAGGATGACAGCAACCCTCCTCTGATCGCTGTAAAAAAAGCAGACACAAACACACACACACACACACACACACCCATCAAGCCCCAACAAGCCGCGCCCAGCACTGATATGCACATGTGTAAAACCCTCATGTAGTTTGATGGCTGCTTTACGTGCAAACATGCACACAGACACAAACTCACACACAGCTACACACAAATAAACAGGCAGGACACAGATGCACACACTCACATGTCCGTGCATACACGTATGAATTTTAAGACACAAAATTGCAGAAATGCACAGGCACGCACAGAACATGCACATAGCCTTACAAAAACACAGTGCTTCGTGCACAGACATACTGCATGCATGCCAAGATACAGGAACATGAAAACACATGCACACACATAGCAATTGCCTGAAACAATAATGTGATTGGATACACAGAGACATACACACAAAACACGTACACACTAACACACACACACACACACACACACACACACACATGTACACACATACACATACACATACACAAACACATACACACTAACACATACACACTAACACATACACACATACACACACACATGCACCTCTGTAGGTATATGCATGCACATATACTGCATGCACTGAATTATTGTGCTCTTCTCTTCTGATTCTTGATGAATAGCCTTGTCTCCAGACCCTGAGTCAGATAAGAGGGTGATTGTTGTGTGGGTGCTGGGAGTGCTCCCCTTACATTTTACATTAATTACCGCAATATGTCCGTACCCCCCAACTCTGCTATTTTTGTCTTTTTGGGGGTTATGGGTCTTTACCATACCGCCCCCCCCCCCAGTACCCCCTGTAATATGAACCATGCATCCATGGTCATAGCCTTGCTTTTGGTCAGCCAGTGCAATAGTGCAGGACTATGCATTTGTAAGTGTGTAAAAAGTGACTCCATCTACTTTCCGTTGAATTATAAAAGTAAGAGCTATTTATTTAAATGCTGGGAAAAGTTAGCACACACGCCAGACGGGCGCGCACACACACACACACACACACACTCATATACACACACACACATTCATATACACACACACACACACACACACACTCTCCCCACTTAAGACCCCAAACGTCTCTAGCACATAACTGCCTGCCCCACCCAGTAGCCCCTCTCCCTTCGTGCCCCTCGCAGTGCTGCTGGGCTCTCCAGGGCTGTCAGCACTCTTTCATGGGGGAGTGACAGACTGCTATCGAAACACACACGCAGGGGTTTTACCCCCTCGTTCCCTCCCACCATTCCCAGCCCCAACCCCACCCTACCCTACCACACCTAAAAACCCCACCCAAACCCCAACCCAACCCCAAACCCCCACCGCTCCCACCCCACCTGAGTGAGGTCTCTGGGGTCTGGGCAGGATCAGCTATCCTCTGAGCGTGCTCAGAACAGAGTGGGGAATGATAGGCACTTACAGGGTGGCCTCAGGGCAGGTATTTCAGCAGAGAGAGAGAGAGAGAGAGAGAGAGGGAAGAGCAAAAGAGAAAAGGAGAGAGTGACAGAAGGAAGGGAGAAAGAAGAACGAGAGAGGCAGTGACAGGGATGGAATGAGAGAGAACCAGAGAGAACAAGAGGAATGAGAGGGAAAGAAAGTTTTAGGGAGGGGCACTAGAGAGACAGAAAGAGAGGGAGGTGAGGGAGAGAGAGAGAAAGAGAGGGAGGCAGGGAGAGAGAGAGAAAGAGAGGGAGGTGAGGGAGAGAGAAAGAAAGAGAGGGAGGCAGGGAGAGAGAGAGAAAGAGAGGGAGGTGAGGGAGAGAGAAAGAGAGGGAGGCAGGGAGAGAGAGAGAAAGAGAGGGAGGGAGGGAGAGAGACAGAAAGAGAGGGAGGTGAGGGAGAGAGAGAAAGACAGGGAGGGAGAGAGAAAGAAAGAGAGGGTGAGTAAGAGCGGAGCCACTGAGCTGAACAGAGACTCACTCCCACATTTCTTTGAGTGGTCCCTCTCCTGCACAGGGGCAGTATCTCAGCATGGAGCTCAACCTCAGACACTCCAACTCACAGAGAGAGAGAGAGGGATAGAGAGAGAGAGAAAGCTAGAGAGAGAGAGAGGGATAGAAGTGGTTTGGAGAGGGGAAAGAGGGAGGGAGAGAGATGTTTTAGTAAACACGCCTTCTGTAACTCACACAGAGAGGAAAAGAGAACACAAAATAGAGTCAATGAGAGAGAGGTAGAAGTGGTTTGGAGAGGGGGAAAGAGAGAGAGAGGAAGAAGGTAAAGAAAGTGGGAGAGAGGCGCTGTAGCAAGCTCTTCATTGTAGCACAGCTACTTCAGCTCACACAGAGAGAGAGAGAGGGAGAGTGGGAGAGAGTGAGAGAGAGAGAGAGAGTGGGAGAGAGAGAGAGTGGGAGAGAGAGACTGAGAGAGAAGCTGTAGCAAACACAGCTATTCTCACTTGCACAGAAAGAGAGGGAGAGAGAACAGGACGAGGGAGAGAGAGAAGAGGACGAGGAAGAGAGGGAGAGGGAGGGAGAAAGAGCGAGGGAGAGAGAGAGGGGGATAGAGTGAGAGAGAAGAGAACAAGGGAGAGAGAGAGATAGAACAGGACGAGGGAGAGAGAGAGAGGGAGGGAGAGAGAGAGAACAGGACGAGGGAGGGAGAGGGCCAGAGAGAGGGAGAGAGAGGGGGGGATAGAGTGAGAGAGAAGAGGACGAGGTAGAGAGAGGGAGAGAGAGAGGGGGATAGAGTGAGAGAGAAGAGAACAAGGGAGAGAGAGAGATAGAACAGGACGAGGGAGAGAGAGAGAGGGAGGGAGAGAGAAGGAGAGAGAGAGAACAGGACGAGGGAGGGAGAGGGCCCGAGAGAGGGAGAGAGAGGGGGATAGAGTGAGAGAGAAGAGGACGAGGGAGAGAGAGAGAGAGAAGAGGACAAGGGAGGGAGAGGGAGGGAGAACAAGACGAGGGAGAGAGGGAGAGAGAGAGAGAGAAGAGGACAAGGGAGGGAGAGGGAGGGAGAACAGGACGAGGGAGAGAGAGAGAGAGAGAGAAGAGGAGTGGGGAGGGAGCTGTTATAGCGAGCGCAGCCTGCTGTAGCCTTTGCCGTGCTGAGGCGACACATCTCATCGTTCCCCTCTGCAACCATGCAGCGCAGCTTTAGGACCTACTCCACTGACAGCGTAGGCAGCGATGTGGTCTTCTCTGACGAGAGCTATTACCAGGAGATGCTTAGGAGCAGCTATGCCAGGAAAGGTAAATGGGCACCTCTGCTGTTTCAGCAAGGTTTAGCCTGTTTGTGTGTGTGTGCGTGAAAGAGAGATAGTGTGTGAGAGAGAGTGTGTGTGTGCATTTTGTACCTGACAGAGTAAAGCCGAATGTTAATGATGTAGAGGGTGTTCAACTATTTGTAATCTGAGGTGTGTGTTTGTATATACAGTAAGTGGGTTGTTTGGCATTAGTTAGCCCTAAGTGCTTATGTGCGTGTGTTGGTTGAGGGGTGGGGGGGTGTTTGACATTAGTTAGCCCTAAGTGCTTATGTGCGTGTGTTGGGTGGGGGGTGGGGTTGGGGGGGAGGTGTTGTTTGGCATTAGTATCCCTGTGTAAGCTTTTTTAGGACGGCTGGAATGCCGATGCGGATTTTGCTCACACAGGATTTGGGATTTTTGGCTCAAGTCATCGAGGATTTTCAATGTTCTGGTTTGTTTCTGAAACATTCTTTCGTAAGCTTACGGGAGGCACGGCACTCGTAAAAGTAAAGCTTTCGGCTGACAGCCCATCCCATGTGAAGTTAATCAGATTCAGGACTCAGCATACAGACCCATAGGCTGTAGGCTAAGTCATTTCCAGACTGTCAGACAGGCAAACACACCCCTTTAAAGTGACATGCTGCTGCAGCTGTGGTGCCCTACAAAGGCAAAGTGCAGTAACTATGTGAACATAGAAACTGAGAAAAAGGCCTTTAAAGTTGTCACACTGCCCAGTCAGATGTTGTAGGTATAATAGTGGTGACGCTTTTATGTACTTTCTTAATAGGAAGAAGCGAGAGATTTAGTCACAAGACAAAGGAGGTGTTATAAAGTACATTTTCCAGTCTAAGTTAAATTTTAAATTATGCAATAAAGTTTCTGCCTTTTGGCTTTGTAGGGCATTGTAGTTGCCATGACTACATACATCTCGACTCGACTCAACTTTTTTTTTTTTTTTTTTTTTTTCAAATTTTATGTATGTTTCTTAAATGTTTATTTACATTATTTGCTTTGTAAATAAGGGCTCAGCTCTCAATGAGTCTTCAAGTTAAAACGAATCAGAGTCAGCTTAAACTTTATTGTCCCCAAAGGGAACATCAGAAAACAGGTGTAGACCTAAGATAAGGACACATAAGACAAACCATTAGTGTATATGCTTGCACAATGATATCCTATATCCAACACTGACATTTAAAATAACTAAATCAGCCAGAACTATGTCAGTGTTTCAGAGACTTAATGTTTAACAGATACGGTGCAAGTTTTGTGGTCGCAGTTTGCCAGTACCTCTCGTGTGATTGCACAACCAAAGACATAAATCAATCCTTACACTAATTACCCTAGATGATTAAAGAATGAGCAAATTAAACAGCTTACTTACCACTTCATAAAAACAGCAGTGTAATGACTCTGCGTGGCTTGTCCACAAAGAATTGTTTTCCACCCTTTTTTTAATGTCAGTCCCCTGAAAGTAGCTTTAGGGTAGTACTTTTCAGCCATCGTTATTTTTGATGCGTCATTGTTGAGACATCCTCATACATCTTTGGATCAGTGGTTTCGTATTGAACTCTGTGCTGTCAGCAAAAATGACAAGCACTGTGTTGTTGTTGTTGTTGTTGTTGTTGTTGTTTTCGTATCCAGCAGTGACTTATTGTCTTTTCGTGTGTCTTAGCTTATTTTGATGCAATCGCTCTGGACTATCTGGCTTCTGTTTGCCTCTGAGTGAAAGTGCGAGTGCGTGGGCCTGGGGTCACCCTGGTGATGAGGCACACCTGTAATGCTCAGGGTAGTTAAACACAGAGAGATGTCAGGGGTGAGGAATGTAAAGTGCTGGGTATCTATCACTGTTTGATCTTTGCCCCTGTCCACGTATTTCTTTCTTTCTTTTTTTTTTGTTTTTTTCTTTCTTTCTTTCTTTGTCTTTATTTCTGTCTTTTTCTTTTTTCCTTCTTCCTTTGTTTCTTTGTTTATTTCTTTGTCTTTCTTTCTTTCTTTTAACTTTTTCTATCTTCCTTTCTTCCTTCCTTCCTTCCTTTCTTTCTTTCTTTCTTTCTTTCTTTTATTCTTTCTTTCTTTCTTTCTTTCTTTCTTTCTTTCTTTCTTTCTTTCTTTCTTTCTTTCTTTCTTTCTTTCTCTTGTTCTCTTTTTTCCAGTCTTTCTCATTTTCTCCCTGGTTAGCTCTTCATATGTTTTAATCAGTCCTGCATTTATGTAGCTTCTGCACCCTTAATCAGTCCTGCATTTATGTAGCTTCTGCACCCTTGGCAGACTTTAGTCACCCTTTAACCACCACGGTTTATGAGTTTTCTGAAAGCGCCTCAGGACCCGAATGCAGCAGTAAATCTGTCCCATAGGCTGTGTGGACGTTATAAACAAACCTGCGGCCACTGTTGACGGGTCAACAGCAAGCATTGAAGGAGAGATACGTATGTCTCTCTCCACCTTCAGAAATACTTGCTTTCATGGTCTGCTCTTTCTGTCTTTGCAAACAGACACATGGCAGTCTGCCCACACATTACAGACGGTTTGGGGCGGTGAAGGGTACGAATGTGTGTGTGTGTGTGTTTGGGTGGATCAGGGTGTCAGGGTGTGTGATGTTAGTTGTATCCTCTAGCACCTTCTGTAACCTTGTTTTCTCATTTGTTGTAGTTTGTCTGTAGTCACATTAGCATTAGCGTAACTGTATGTATTCTCATAGGGTTTCCATTCTCATCACGCAGGCAGAACTAGCC
>CM050201.1:27382592-27405092 GCA_027475355.1 Coilia nasus
TGTTACAAAAAAACATATGTGTATCAATCCTTGTCAAATGAAATCCATTTTCAAATTCATGTATCCTTTCTTCTTTGAAATGTCGATCAATATTCCCATCGCTGGGGCAAACTGCATGTCTATATTTCTGTGTGATTCTCTAGTTTCCTTTCCATTCATCACACAGAAAGCCTTTTTTGTCTTTTCCGACATCTTTCACAGTTTTGTCTCTCTCTGTGTCTCTGTGTCGTTGTGTCCCTCTACTTTACCCCCGTGTCTGTTTCTGCTCTCTCACCTTCCTCCCTCCATACGCATCACTTCCTGTCTTGTCTGTGGTTGTCTAACAGCACTGGAGAGCTGAGGTAGGTCCACTTCCTGTCCCCCCCCCCGTGCTGTGTGGGCCTGTGTTTCCACCCGCATGATTTTCACTAATCACCCCGTCTTAGGCACCGGATGCAACCTAGGCCCTTATTGTACCCCAAAACGCTTTTAACCCCAACTCCCAGTACACTAAACCCTAAAGCTATGTCCACTAAACCCTTAGAGCTGGTGTCTTTAAGCTTGGATTAAGCTTAGTCCGAAACTAAAAGAGAATTTTCAATACAAATTTCTATTGAGTAGCTTTTTAGTCTGGTATGGAATCCATGTAAGGAATGCCAGCCCTTAAACCATGAGGCCCTGTACTGTAAGCCCTAAGTCCTAAACCCTAGACACTTCCCCTCAGTCCTGCACACTTCCCTCCCCTCTCCTCTTCTCTACTCTTCTCTCAGTGTCTCCTTCACGCACTCCCCCTGCCTCTGCTCTGTGCCAGTTGCTTCCCAGATGTCAAACGGCTGTGAAACGGATCCGGCCCAGATCCGGTAGAACGCAAAGCCCAGTCCCAGTCCCAGTCTGGGCCAGTGCTATACGTTGCTATCTGGGTCACCCATTCTATGTCCAGTAGGGTTACCGCCACAGGCTTCATACAGGCATCAGCAGGGGTTGCCCCCCTTGGCTGGACTGACCTGAGGGATTATGTTTGACAAAAATGTGTTTTAGTAATATTTGTTTGCTGCACATAGATATATGATGCTATAGTAATGATCATCAAATATGTGTATTACAAAAATCTGTACTAAAATGTAATCATTTCACCATTTTAGTACTATAAATGTACAGTAATCAGTTGTTTCTTCTACGCAGCCTTTTTTTGTGTGGAAGTTACAACTATTATTGGTGGGTGATTCCACAGCCTCACGGAACACTGTATTTGACATCAAGAGTGACTGAAAGCAGTTCAGGGTTTGCTGTAAACAAAACAACAACATCAAACAGAAATTTGGAAACTAAGGAAGGAACTAAGGAAACTAACTTTTATTATTTACTCATAGTCAATATAATTTTAAAGAATGTTCCTGATTATTCTTGTGCCTCAAATAAAAATGTTCTTTAATATTTATTAACAACATATTGTATACATTTATCAATAAAATAACCAAATTCACAAGAAGACGGTGTGAATTTTCAGTTGATGAAATTATTACCAGCCTTTTTCCCCAGTGTGTGTGTGTGTTTTTTTTAACCCTAACAGAATATGGAATATACAGTACATAGTGCCTTGGTAGTTCTTTGCTGCAATGGGTTTGTCTGGATTTCAGAGTTTGGGGTTGCATCCTAAATGTCAGTAGACACATGAGATACATCAAGCTGTGGTAGACTAACAGGATGTCATCACCACTGTTTTAGCATATGTCCTTTTCCTAAAACACTTCTTCAAAGAGCCATTTTTGATGTTCAAGAAGATCCTTTCTTGCTAAGTCAAGTATAAGTTTTAAAAGAAATGGTTAAAAACTTGATTTATATTCAGTTTTGAGAGTAATGTTATTTATATTTATATATTTATTATGCATTTATAGTTATATAAACATATATGTTTTTGTTTACTCCTTTTCAGGCCCAGAGGCACATCACAGACCTTTATGAGGACCTCAGAGATGGCCACAACCTCATCTCCCTGCTGGAGGTGCTCTCAGGCGAGACACTGGTGAGTGCCAACCTCCCCGGTTAGCTGTTAGCGGTTAGCCTGTATAGAACACTGACCTGGAAGCAGATTCGCCATCACCTGGTCCAGCTTCAAATTAAGAGTTACTGTTAGCACAGAATATAAAGGTTATATCTGCCCTCAAATCAGTCACATTTAAGTAAAGTCTGGTCCCACTTTGTCAACAAATACTACTGTATGGGTGTCCAGTGTGGCTACCCACAATGCCCCTCTCTTCCTGGTATCAAGACTCACACTCACTCAGTTTGGTTGCTTTTTAACTTCAGTTGGAGATGTGTTACACCAAGATGTGGCTTTTTGTTTTCACCTAACCTGCTGTAACCTCTTGACTTGTTTTCTGTTATCAGTGTGTGAGAATTGAGTTTAACACCGGTTTTCTTGCATGTGGAAATGCTTTTGTTGGGTGTAAGACTACAGCTACACATACAGTATAAGTGAATGATAGACTTGCTTAAAGAATTTATTCACCTGCATTTGATTGACATGACCACTGTTTGGTTGTCCGTTAATCTTTGTGTTCTTCACTGCATCAAAGCATTTTATTCAAACTGCTATTAACAGATTAATATCTACATTTCTTGCTTGTCTTACTTGGTCACGTTTTGTTTTGTTTTTTTGTTTTTTTTTCTCCCCTTCTTTCTTTGCCCTCCCATGGTCCTTCCCCTCTTTCTTTCTCTCTCTCTCTCTCTCTCTCTCTCTTTCTCATTCTCTCTCTCTCCCTCTTTCTCTCTCTCTGTCCCTCTCTCTGTCTTTTGCCCTCTTTCTCCCTCTTGAGTACCCTAAGCACCCCTTTGGTTTCCCCCCTCACTCACTCTTTTCTGCGATTTGTTTGCTGACCTTTGACCTATGCCCTTTGCCCTTTGCCTCTTCTTCTGCCATGCCCTTGCTGGCTAGCCGAGGGAACGTGACGTTGTCAGGAACTTGCGGTTGGTGAGTGGGTCTGCAAAACCCGGGGGCACCTCTGGAAAAAAAAAAAAAAACACCAAAAAAAAAAAAAATTAAATGTGGCATGTGTCACTCCCACCTCGCTGGGCTGTGCATGATGTCACTTCCTGTTTATTTGACAAATCCAAAATCTTTTAAAAATGTTTTTTTTTTTTAAAAGACACATCATTTGTCGTTCAGGCATGTTGACCATGCCAGTTTGATACCTCTAATTAAAACCTTTCAGCTTGTAGTTGACTGGTCATGCAAAGTTAAGTTCAGTGGCCATAAAGAATTAATTAGTTTAATGACTATTGGGTGCGTGCAGTAGTGTAGAAACCTGTGAATCAAAAGTCGGTTAATCTATCTATTATGCTAGTATTTCATAGAAAGTACTGCGCTTTTTTATATGTATATATTCTTACCTATCGTAGGAAAGCCCCCTCAGTACTGATGACATGCAGTCATCGAAGTGACATCATTCACTTCAGACCAATCAGAATGTGCCTCTCATGATAGCTTAGCTTTGTCATTGGCTACCTGTTTGTGATTGCTTTCGACAGTGCATGGTGTACAGTGGTGCACTCCCTGGTTCTGTGACACTTGATCTGATAACCTGTTGCCAAGGGCACTAAGATACTTGTACACTGTAAAAAATATATATCTATACTTAATCCAATCAAGTCATCTTGAATTGTGTTTACTTAGTTATGTCAACATGCATTGTTTAATTAATTACACTCAAACATGACATTACACATTCACATAACCTTAGATCTAAAAATAACACATATAATATATATGACATAAAAAAATCAGATGACATGTCTGGGTGAAGTTTAGTAAATAAATAACTTTTTACAGTGTAGAAGTGTACCTAGCAGCACCCTATATGCTCAGTAATTTGACTTGAAATAGGACCATTTGTTTTCCTCAATGTCTCTAATCAGCCTCCATGCAGACTAAGCTTGTTCATACAGTTTGCCTATCATTCTACCTGTTCATCAACCTCCCATATAAGTGCCATGTGTGTTTAGTTTAGGTTAGCTTAGTTAGCGGATGCTAGCTGTGTTGTATTGCCATGTGTATTAGTTTAGGTTAGCATAGTTAGCTAATGCTAGCTGTGTTGTATTGAATGGAGGTAAGAGCATGATCGGTGCTTTATTGGCTTCCATGAGGAGCTTTGTCATCCCCCCTTCATGTGCTGTTTGTCTTTGGCCTCCTCAGCAGGCCTACGTCTCCTCATAGCTGCATATCCACTTTCACAGCACACAGAGCAGTGTCAGGACTGCACAGCAGATAAGACAGGCATTAAAGAAAACCTATGATCATAAAGGCTACACCTGTGATTACAGAGGTGAAGAGTTTTATTTATAGTGTTTAGTTTCTGATTTGCCTCTCACTCCTCTCCTCTACATCTCTATCTGCCTCAACCCAGCCCCGAGAGAAAGGACGTATGCGCTTCCACAAGCTGCAGAATGTACAGATCGCTCTGGATTTCCTCAAACACAGACAGGTGAGCTGACGGAGTTAGGTTCTTACAAGAAAATGCACTCTTAGACCTGAGAGATCTCCAATGATTTGGGTAGTGTTTGGGCATTACAATAATAACAGGGCAACTCCTCCAGCTAGGCTTGGGCGATATCCAGTTTTTCAAACCTTTATATTTTCATGGCATGTTACCCTGGTATGCCAGTATGAAGTGTTTAAAAAAATGTACATAAGTGTTATGTGAGTAGGTATGGCCAGGTTTATGCACCATAAATCAGAGTAGTAGCTCAATAAAGTAGCCTTGTATAATTTAATACATTGAAGCCTTGTTTCCTTATTTTAACTTTTTGATATAGAATGCAAGAAACTGCTTCTTTTGTATCAATCAGAGCATTTCTATAGCATTTTGAATTTAGCAATAATATTACGGTATATATAAATCTTGCAGCCGATATTTTGAAAATGCTCCGGTATAGAGCCTACCTCCCACCCACCGTCCCCTTGTACCCTTGTACAGGTCAAGCTGGTCAACATCAGGAATGATGATATAGCCGACGGAAACCCCAAGCTCACACTGGGCCTGATATGGACCATCATCCTGCACTTCCAGGTATGCCTCTTTCCCCCCTCTCTGCTCCTGTTGGGTGCATACACGCACAACCAGAGACGAATCCCAGTAAATACAGTGATGCCCCGCTTTGTTTTGCTTGTTTACCTTCATGGTCCCGCTGTATCACAGATGTTTTTTCATTAATATATAAAGGGTTTAGATGCAAAACCATCCATATCCATTTTGAGAAATTGGAAAATTAGGTTGTTTTAATAATGATTTCCAAGTAATCTCTACCAATCTGTAATTTATTATTAAGTAAAAACAAATCAAGCCAAAACAATCCAATTGGAAGTGGACTCATGATAAAGTTTATTAAAATGATGTAAATATAAAAATCATCACAAATGGATTTAGAGGGTTTTGGTTTTTGGGTTTTGGCATCTGAACTCTTCATATGCATGCTATGTTATGTATGCTCAAGAAAGGTTCGTCACAACAACATTATACTTTATGGTTACCTATACTGTAACATAAATATTGATTAAAATGCAGTAGTAATTCAGTAATACATATAGAGTAAATGTGTTGAAACAGCATGTGGGAAGGGTACTTTGAGGCTTAAACTACAAAATAAAATGTTTTCCATATGGGTCTCGCTATATTCCGGGTTTGCACCTATCGCGTGTGGTTCTGGAACGTAACTACCGTGACAGACAGGGGATCAGTGTATACACACACACAACCAGAGCAGGAATGCCAGTAAATAAACACACTTGCATAGATCGGTTCTGACACGCCAGGAGACATGCCAGAGTGTGCCCTCCTCACCATCTGTGTTCTTAGCACCGTAGCAGCAGAGCATTCAGCCATACCATTTCCTACTTATGCGTCTGGAGAGAGGGGAAAGTGGCTACTTGTATAACCTCGCCATCAAGGCTTTACGTGGTCTGTAGTCAATTAGCGGGGACAGTGTGCAGCATCAGTATAGCCAGCTAACATTACTAGGGGCCCCTAAGGGGGGGCACATGTAATCAGCTAATTACAGGCTTAGCAGTAGGCCCCTGACAGACCACACACAACAGACACTCACTGTCTTTTTGTCTTTTCTTTTTTAGTAGTTTATTGGTTTTTAGATATCACTTTTTTACTTTTGATGACAAAAATAGCACTTAATTGATTAGTTCTCTGAACTTGGAGGAACTGGAGAAGAAAAGCTGGCGTTTAGGTAGACGGACACACTCGGAATTACAAGGACGTTTAAAAGAGATGAAACCTGAAACAGAGAGAACGGCTGCTATTCAGTTCATATTGCCTTTGTACTGCGCTTTTGAGGCAATGGCAGTCAGATGTCGGGGAGGAATAGCCTTGAGGATTTTGTTAGAGTAATGGGTGTGCAGACTGTGGTGGGAATTTCCATCTGCCTTACAGGCATTATGGGGAGTCACACGCCCCCTAGTGTTCAGTTTTTATGATGCCACGGGGATGATGATTCACACACACCATGATCTTTTCCACCTCACACACACACACACACACACACACACACACACACACACACACACACACACACACACACACACACACACACACACACACACACCCTCGATGCAGATTTTTGCACAACATCCAAGACATAAAGTCTGCTTAAAGTATCACAGATGGCAGAACACAGAAGAAAGTTCCAGTTAGTTTTCCAAATGTGTCAGTCCACTCTAGCTATGTCGTATAAGGGTGCATTCGGTAAACAGCTTCTAATTCAGGACGGGAATGTAGCATTCTGAATCAGCTGAATTTAGCCGTCCTGTCACATGAATTAATTGAATTAAATGAATTAAAATGATGTAGTGCATATGATGACACTAGTAATGAGTAATTAACATGTCCCTGTGGCATATCCCTCAGATATAACACTTATACCAGCAAAGCACACTTACTAAAGTAATATTACGTGTGTGTGTGTGTGTGTGTGTGTGTGTGTGTGTGTGTGTGTGTGTGTGTGTGTGTGTGTGTCTGTGTCTGTGTCTGTGTCTACCATGAACTGTTGCTTTTAGAGGATAAAATCATCTGTTGTACTGTAAAGTGGTTTTTACTTAGACTGTGGGCTTTATACCAGCACAGCACACTTACTAATGTAATATTACATTCAATAAAGCACACTTACTAATGTAATATTACATTCAATAAAGCACACTTACTAATGTAATATTACATTCAACGATGTCCAGCCTGCTTAAAGTGTAGCCAAACACATTTAGTCTTGCCGTCTCGAGCAAAGTGCTGAAAAATCTGTTGGAAGCACCATGTTTCCCCTGGAAACGCTCAGAAAATGACTGGCCAAATAATTGCCGAGCATTGAAATGTAATTACAGTAATCTCTTTGACGCGCACTCCACAAACGGCCCACACACGTTTGTTGAAAGAGCCGGTCCGATTCGATCAGACGTTTTTGGCTACGCTGCGCTCTGCTAAGGCAGTATGTCTGGTGGACATCCAGATCTCCCCTGCACCAGTCCACACATGATTCTCATTATCAGAAGTAGGGAAAAAGAACAGTTAGACTAAACAGCGAAACAAAAGATCCTTTGGCCTCGTGCTTAAGCTGATGAAAAAAAAAAAAAAAAACTCTCCGCTTTCCCAGTATCCCCGGCTCTGGGTCTAATTTGTTTCGAACTAAATTGGGCTGCGCTGGGAATGTACTAGCTGGAAGTCTCGCTGCAGTAAAGTACAGAACGACAAGACAGACTTTTAATCTCCTTTAATGTTAGACTAGGGATACATGGTCAATACCGCAGCCTCCAATTGGGTATCCATAACTCCATAACTATGTATCTCTGCCCGTCTGTGACTCATGCTCTCCCCTCGCCGGGCAACAAAGACAGGCACACACATTATAATACATTACACTTAGCCGACGCTCTTATTCAGAGCGACGCACAGTTATTTTAGGCACAGGGTATACAGTCCCTGGAGCAATGTGGGGTTAGATGCCTTGCACTCAAGGGCACTTCAGCCATGGATGAGGGTGCAGGAGAGCACTAGTTATTTACTCCCCCACCCACATTCTTCCTACTGGTATGGGATTCGAACCTGCAACTCTCCAATGCCAAGATCAACTCCCTAACCATTAGGCCACAGCTGGCCAACTGTGTGTCCTTGCCCTCTCGTGACTCATGGGGAGGATATGGTAGCAGGGTAGTTAAGATTGACTCAGACGTTTGCTTTACCCCTTCTGTGCCTCCCTTATAATGGCCTTTAGTGGGTGGTTTTGTGCGTGTTTCCACTGCACTGCAGTGTGTCCGAGCCCCCCAGGGGGGCCTTCAAATTCTGCAGACGGAAGCTAGCCGTCGAGGCAAAAACAAAAAGTGTTTTCCTTCAACTGTTACATTTTGAAAGTTTTTGTTGTAAGCGTTCCAACAGCGTTGCTCACAGGCCAGTGTCAGTATGTGTTTGCTTTGAGCTACCTTTTACAGAGGGCTTTTCATTGTTCCCAAAGTTTGCCAAAAACTCAAAACAAAGAAGAAAAGTTGGCGAACATTCACAGAAGTGTAAACATTTGTATGCGTATTAAGCTGTTTTTACTACTGGCACTCTCTACGGCTCTGTGTGTTCTGGGCTGTGCCAGAACAAAGCAAGAGGAAGAAAAACACACACACACACACACACACACACACACACACCCACACAACACACACACACACACACACACACACACACACACACACACACACACACACACACACACACACACACACACACACACACACACCACCATCATATTCATCTTCATCATCATCATCACCCAAGCCCCCCAGCTGGCATGTGTTAGGAACCTGTAAACAAAGGTTTCCTTTCTTACCGTTACAATGGTGTGTGTGTGTGTGTGTGTGTGTGTGTGTGTGGATCTGCATGTTTGTTTGTCTGTGAGGGTGTGTGGGTGGGTACGTGCAGATGTGTGCGTGTGAATGTGTGTGTGTGTATGTGTGTATAACTGCGTACTCGGTGTGTGTGTAACTATAAACCCAGTATCCTGTGTATTAAGGGAAGCTCAGATCATTTGCCATCTTGTAAAGCTGCAGTGAGATTGGGTGGAGGAGAAGTTTCCATGTGCTGTCTGAGTCATCAGGGGGTTTGTGTGGGTGTGTGTGTGTGAGAGAGAGAGTGTGTGTAAGAGAGAGAGAGAGAGAGAGAGAGGTAGAGAGAGAAAGTTTGTGTGTGTGTGTGTGTGTGTGTGTGTGTGTGTGTGTAAGAGAGAGAGAGAGAGAAAGAGGGTGTGTGTGTGTGTGTATGTGTGTGTGTGTGAGAGAGAGAGAGAAAGAGAGAGAGAGTGTGTGTGTGTGTGTGTGTGCGTGTGTGTGTGTGTGTGTGTGTGTGTGCCCAGCTGCATCCTTTCCTGAACCGCTTGTTCTGCCAGGCTGGTAAAATTATATCTTAAAACTGCTGGAGGGAAATCCTGACTGTGAGTCATCACAACGATGGGCCATAACCACATAAAAAACACACATTTATATTCACAAGCATTCATACACACACTCGCTTGCGCACACACACACACACTCTCACACACAAACAAACGCACACATATACACATACATGCACACACACTCGCTCGTGTACACACATTTACATTCACAAGCATTCATACACACACTCGCTTATACACACACATACGTGCACACACACTCGCTCGTGTACACACATTTATACACACACACTTATACACACACATACGTGCACACACACTCGCTCATGTACACACATTTATACACACACACTTATACACACACATATGTGCACTCGCATACAGGGCAATCCAAAACACTTAGAAATGCAGACCAACCTTTTTGACACCACTGAACATTATATTATACGTACTGCACTTAGCTAATGCTTTATCCCGAATAACTTACAAGCAACCAATAAATATTAAAGATTGAAGATAACTACTATCATATTAATGTCCACACTGAAGAATGATTTATGCCAGCATTTGTTTCTCCTCATTCTCGATTTCAAATGTCTAATAAAATGCAAAATCCTGTGAATTCCAATGAAATATTTTCATTGTTTAATCGTTTATCACATAACTTTAAAAAAGTGCAAACATTCAAAAGATGAAACCTGTAAAAGACCTGTAAAAGAGCAGTGTGCTAAGTGAACAGTGTCTTACAGTAAGTCCTGCTATGCACCTTCCTCACTATTGTACACCGGTGTACACCATTAGGTGCTGTGCTCCTTAGGAGTGCAAGGCCAAAGGGTGCGTAGGGCGCATAGGTGGTGTATTAGAACAAGGACACAAGGGTGCGTAGGGCGCATAGGTGGTGTATTAGAACAAGGCCAAAGGGTGCGTAGGGCGCATAGGTGGTGTATTAGAACAAGGACACAAGGGTGCGTAGGGCGCATAGGTGGTGTATTAGAACAAGGCCAAAGGGTGCGTAGGGCGCATAGGTGGTGTATTAGAAGAAGGCCAAGGACACAAGGGTGCGTAGGGCGCATAGGTGGTGTATTAGAAGAAGGCCAAAGGGTGCATAGGGCGCATAGGTGGCCAAAGTCAAGGCCAAAGTGTTGTCACCTTCTGCTTAGTGTCCAGCCCATATTTATGGTCAGTGTCTGCTTAGAGGGTAGAGGAGTAGTCCAGCAACCGAAGGGTCAAAGATCAAAGGTCAAAGTGTCAAGCAAAACAGTGAGTGGCAGCCTTTGCAACCAGTGTGTGAGAGTGAATGTAAGGCATTCAGTGTAAAACGCTTCGGGATGAATGTACTATTTAAATGCAGTTCATTAATTCACTTCGCAATGAAAAAAAAGGCACCGGTATTTATGATGTTTATTTTTTTCCCAGGTGGATTTATGAAATCATCATTTGATCATAAACTAATGACTCTCTGTGTTTTGCATATGTGTGTATGTGCATGCATGTGTGTATGGGGTGTGTGTGTGCGTGTGTGTGTGTTTGTTTGTGTGTGTGTCAGATCTCGGACATCCAGGTGAACGGGCAGTCGGACGACATGACGGCGAAGGAGAAGCTGCTGCTGTGGGCACAGAGGATGGTGGAGGGCTACCATGCCACGCGTTGCGACAACTTCACCACCAGCTGGAGGGACGGCAAGCTCTTCAACGCCATCATACACAAACACAGGTGAATAACACACACACACACACACACGCACACACACACGCCATCATACACAAGCACACAGGTGACAGGTGTGGGCGCAGCGGATGGTGGAGGGCTACCATGCCACGCGCTGCGACAACTTCACCACCAGCTGGAGGGACGGCAAGCTCTTCAACGCCATCATACACAAGCACAGGTCATTAACACACATGCACACACACACATACACACACACCATCATACACAAACACAGGTCATTAACACACATGCACACACACGCTATCATACACAAACACAGGTCATTAACACACATGCACACACACACGCGCGCCATCATACACAAGTTCATTAACACACACACACACACACACCGCAACACACATGCACACACACACACACACACACACACACACACACACACACACACACACACACACACACACAGCTAAGATTTATCATATATGCCCCAAGGATGCCATACACACAGGTGTGATAACTGGTGTGTTGGTGTTTCACTTTGCCCATCATTGAAAACTATGCCTCCATAACTCATTTCATCTCACACAGCTGTGACCCACAAGGCCTACAAACACACACACACATACTGTACTCACACACACACACACACACACACACCCTCCCTCACACACCACCATTGAAAAATACGCCTCTATAACTCATTGCATCTCACACAGCTGAGCCCCAAAGGGCAGGCATGCAGACAAGATACTGAGACTCGTTAAGTCATGCAGCCCTCATGCATAACATGCTCAAGGCAGAGCCCAATGCAGGAGAAATCACTCACATATATAGCCCTGTGGCACACACACACACACACACACACACACACACACACACACACACACACACACACACACACACACACACACACACACACACGCACACACCACACACACACACACACACACACAATCTGCTGGCACTGCATTTATCAAGTCTAAAACAGGACATTAGCCCTGCAGTTCTTGCAATTACCCAAAACGTAGAAAAAAACACAGACATACAGACACACACACACCCACCCGTACAGACACACACACACTCTACTCCTAATACACAATGTGCACAGTTTAAAAACACTCTCACTCTGAATATCCTTGCAGGAATGTATGCAGACACACATACACACTGCCAAGTGCCCAGGGATCTTTCTCCTTGCCATCTCGTAATTACGTCTCTTTCACCATGCCATCTCCTAATTAAGTATCCACTTCCATGCCATCTTCTAATTAAGTCTCTTTCTCCATGCCATCTCCTAATAAGTCCCTGAAAACAAAAGGTAATATAGTAACAAAAGATAATGTAGTATAAGGCAAACATGCCCTCCAAGCGCTCCTATCTGGAGTAAACTTCAAAACAACAAATGAAAAGCAACAGTCTATGTATTTGCAGTCTTAAGCCTTAGGCTACACTTTCTCTAGTGTACAATACAATGCAGTGGGTAAAACGCATGTAACATCAATCTTGAATGGCATTCACTTAAATATAAGAGCCCTCACCCTTCCTCCGCATATTTAAAGTGTGAAAAAAAGATTTAAAAAAACAAGGATTAAGAGAAAGCAGTGCGAGGTAGGGGGGATGAAATGAAATCTGACTCTCCCGGCGTAGGTGTAGTGAAAAAAAGAAGAAGAAAATATGAGTTCAAGGACGCCAGCCCTGCAGGCAGAGCTTTTAACTACCAGCGTGTACCTGCAAGAGCCCAGCTATGCTGGAGTGTCTGTGAAGAAGAGCTCATTTCCTCGGGATCAACCTGGAGAGAGGGAACAGGGAGTTCACCGCTCCGCTCGGAAAAGGAGGGAAAAACGGCACCTGGCTATACGAAAATCCACACAAGGATACGAGCACACCTGGAAAATTTGGAGCATCAAACGTGAAGAGGTCCATCAGGAACTGACACGGCTTTGTTTGCTGATTCGTGAAAGCTGAGGATTTTGTGTGCATGGACAAATCGGAAAACTGTGTATGGAATTACAATTCATAGAGAGGAGTCTAGCTACGTAGGGAAAATGAGAGCCGCCGCCTTGAGTCTGGAGTATTTGTAATCATCTAGTTTTGTTAGATCTAGTCGGTCACTGAAATTTACACAATTCAGCTACCTAGAGGAAATGCTAGTCATCATCCTGACTCCGTCGTTTTTGTAAAGTGTCAGATCTAGTCAGTACCTGAAAAGGTAAACACAGTGTGAACACATGAAGAAGGTTGCAATTCATACGGTCTAGCTACCGTACGGAAAAATGAGTGGTGTCGCCTTCAGTCAGGCAACTTTGTAAATTCTTCTCACCGCAAAGTGCAAAGTGTTATATCTGGTCGGTTGGACGTGAAAGGGGAACGTAGTGACCTCACCTCACCTCCGTCACCTGAAAGGCAAATACCATCACTTTGCCTCACCTCCATCACCTAGAAGGTGACCACAGTCACCATACCTCCGTTACCTGACAGACAAACACAGTCACTTCACCTCACCTCCGTCACCTAAGAGACAAACACAGTCACCTCCGTCACCATGTGGGGTCTGAAGAGGAAGCTCCACCGCAAGAAGCAGCGTCACAGCAGCTCCACGTCCAGCAGCACCACGCACGGCTCCGTGAGCGACCTGGAGGACCGCGTGGTCATGCTGTGCGAGGACCTGCCCAACGAGAGCTCCTACGAGTCCAGCCACGACGCCGAGACTCTGAGCCTGAGCCACCGCTCCGTGAGCAGGAGTTCCATGAGCCGCGGCTCGCAGAGCGGCACGGAACAGGAGCGGCACGTCATCACCTCCCGCCACCCGCCCATCTCCCGCGACAGGTTCACCTACCGCCAGGCGTGCTACTTCGAGGAGCAGCCCAAGACAGCGCCGCAGGAGTACTACCAAGTCAGAGTGGTGCCAGCACAGGCAGTGTATGGATGTGTTTATCTGTCTGTCTGAAGAAATACATATTCTCATAATCATATATTTTTATTCTATTATTAATATTATATTTATATGAATATCTGTGCAAGAGTACTACCAAGTCAGAGTGGTACCGGCCCAGGCAGTGTATGGATGTGTTTGTCTGTCTGAAGAAATACATATTCCAATATTCATATATTATATTATTATTATTATTATATGAATATTTGCGCAGGAGTATTACCAAGTCAGAGGGGTACCGGCCCAGGCAGTGTATGGATGTGTTTGTCTGTCTGTCTGTCTGTCTGAAAAATTGTATATTCTCATATTTGTATTTTATCATTAATATTATCTTTATATGAGTATCAGAGGGGAGTTATTGTAGATTTGTTAGAACAAAACCTGGAGACAGGGTTAGTAACACAGTGAGGGGTTTAGGTTGCTGGAGACGTTTAGGAAACTGGGGATTACATTATGGCTACATTTTTGAAAAAAAGATAAGTGCTTGTTGATTTTCTTAGAAAGAATAACAATATCATCAAGCATAAAGCTCTTCAACTGACAAAAAGATGTTAGTTCTAGTAAATTAAATATTGTCCCAGCGTTGTGACTCTTAAATTTGGATGTTTTCCTGTCCATTTACTCACAATGTGATTTGCCATTTGAGCTTTCAGCAGTTGTGTCGGAGATGCTAAGCTCCTGGGTGACATTTAGGATGAATTTGGAGCCTGTGTGCACATGCCTTTCCAGCGCTAATTGCATTCTTGGCCTTGTGTTGTTGTGAGATTCCTTGTTGTGTTGATGCACACACACACACGGGAGATGCACAGCAACAAAGCCCAGCACACAGCACAGCAGAGCAGAGTGCAGCGCTCTCTTTCTGTCTCTCTTTCTGTCTCTCTCTGTCTCTCTCTCTCTCTCTCTTTTCCTCTCTCTCTCTCTCTCTCCCACTCTCTATCACTCCCTCTCTCACTCTCTCCCTCTCTCTCTCCTTCACTCTCTTTCTCCCTCTCTCTCTCTCTTTCTCTCTCACTCTCTGTCTCTCACTCTCTCTCCCCCCCCCCCCTCTCTCTCTTTCTCTCTCCCTCTCTCTCTCCCTCTCTCTTTTCCCCTCTCTCTCTCTCTCTCTCTCCCACTGTCTCCCTCCCTCTCTCTCTCTCTCTATCACTGCCTCTCTCACTCTCTCCCTCTCTCTCTCCTTCACCCCCCCTCTCTTTCTCTCTCTCTCTCTCTCTCTCTCTCTCTTTTTTCCTCTCTCTCTCTCTCTCTCTCTCTCTCTCTCTTCCTCTCTTTCTGTCTCTCTCTCTCTCCCTCTCTCTCTCTCTCTCTCTCTCTATCACTCCCTCTCTCACTCTCTCCCTCTCTCTCTCCTTCACTCTCTTTCTCCCTCTCTCTCTTTCTCTCTCACTCTCTGTCTGACTCTCTCACTCTCTCTCTCCCTCTCCCCCCCCTCTCTTTCTCTCCCTCTCTCTCTCCCTCTCTCTCTTTTCCTCTCTCTCTCTCTCTCTCTCTCTCCCACTCTCTCCCCCCCTCTCTCTCTCTCTCTCTCTCCCTCTCTCTCTCCCTCTCTCTCTTTTCCTCTCTCTCTCTCTCTCTCTCTCCCACTCTCTCCCTCCCCCTCTCTCTCTCTCTCTCTCTCTCTCTCTCTCCCACTCTCTCCCTCCCTCCCTCTCTTACTCTCTCACTCTCTCTCTCCTTCACTCCCCCCCCCCTCTCTTTCTCTCTCTCTCTCTCTTCCTCTCTCTTTCTCTCTTCCTCTCTCTCTCTCTCCTTCACTCCCCCCCCCTCTCTTTCTCTCTCTCTCTCTCTTCCTCTCTCTTTCTCTCTTCCTCTCTCTCTCTCTTCCTCTCTCACCCCCCCCCCCCCCTCTCTCTCCCTCTCTCTGGCACCCAGGGGTAGGAAGGCAAGGCAAGGGCAGGGCAGGGCCAGAATGCCACATTCCCCGTGTCTTTCACTCACTCCTTCACTCTCTCTTCCTCTCTCTCTCTCTTCCTCTCTCTCTATCTCTCTCTCTCCCTCTCTCTCTTTTCCTCTCTCTCTCTCCCTCTCTCTGGCACCCAGGGGTAGGAAGGCAAGGCAAGGGCAGGGCAGGGCCAGAATGCCACATTCCCCGTGTCTTTCACTCACTCCTTCACTCTCTCTTCCTCTCTCTCTCTCTTCCTCTCTCTCTATCTCTCTCTCTCCCTCTCTCTCTTTTCCTCTCTCTCTCTCCCTCTCTCTGGCACCCAGGGGTAGGAAGGCAAGGGCAGGGCAGGGCCAGAATGCCACATTCCCCGTGTCTTTCACTCACTCCTTCACTCTCTCTTCCTCTCTCTCTCTCTTCCTCTCTCTCTCTCCCTCTCTCTTGCACCCAGGGGTAGGAAGGCAAGGGCATGGCAGGGCAGGGCCAGGACAGCCAGGGTCTTGCTTTTGCCCGCCCCTCCACATTCCCCGTGTCATTCCCTCCCTCCAAGGCTCACTCGTCAATCATGACCAGACAGCGCTCCTCACCTGGAGCCTCCTGCAGACAGACACCTGAGTTTCTGTTTTATTTTTTACACCTGGCAGGCACAGGTTTACGATCACAGAAGCAGCAGCACACACCGATGTTGTTCTGCTGACCTACCTATTTCAATCACTTTTACAGCCCCAGCCCTGTTGGATGTTTTTATTCATAGTTACACTGATGCTATAATTATGATAATGTTTTTAATTATGTCCTAATGCTCTTCGCCATTAGCCATTTAACTATGCCGTGCCTCCTGACTGTGCTGCTAAGTGAGGCAGTTCTGGGGTTTCCATTTAACTTATTTCCATCAGCATATTCATAGTAATAGAGATGCCCATCGCTGTCTGTTATAGACCACAGAGAGTGGACCAGAACAAACAGACCGGCAGCAACCATAAACCATGCAGGGAAACAAGCAGCACAGCAAAGCCGGGCGTGACAATAAGAAGAATCACCTGTTGATTCAGTGGATGAGCTTAATACTGTGAAGCATTTTCTTGCTTTGACTGGGCCCAGTTATGTCAACATGTAGTGATAATGTGCAACAAACCTGATACTTTATGTTGGCATAACTTAACTCTGTCAATACAACAAGGCCCAGTCAAGCACTGTATTTTAACAGAGCATTTTTAAACTCTGAGACAGTTGTGAGGCTTGCAGATGAAGACCTGTGTGAGGGGTCAAAACATGTTGGCTCTCTTTTTTAACATGCTTTAGCTACGTCTAATAAAGGTTTTTTAATGTAATTCCTCCTCTTGGTTACGTTTTGGAGTGCCTGGATAAACCTTTCTTGTTTGTAATGGACTGATCCCCAACATTCAAGACCACCCAACATACTGAGAAAGACACTTCGACCGATTGAGCCACCAGCCATTTGTTTTTCCAAAAATGTTGTGAGGATATTGCAATGCTCAGACGTCTCCATTGCGTCTGTTGCAGGCCCAGTTTGATTGACATGGGAAAGGTGTACCGCCAGACCAACCTGGAGAACCTGGAGCAGGCGTTCAGCGTGGCGGAGAGAGAACTGGGCGTGACCCGTCTGCTCGATCCCGAGGGTAACTAATGCTACCGGCACGACCGGCCAATTTGTATGTTTGGGCATGTCCAGAAAGTGTGTAAACTTAATGTTAACACGTAATGTGTCTAATCCTGTCTTGGATCTAATTTGTGTGGGAGAATTAGGCTTCCTTTTCTTGATGGCTTCAGGCTATAGTCTTCTTTAGCTATGCATGTCTAATCTGCTTCTGTTGGTCTTTCACTCTCTTTCTCTCTCACTCTTTCTCTCTCACTCTCTTTCTATATCACTATCTGTCAATCTATCAATCTGTCTGTCTGTCTGTTTCTGACTGTCTCTCTTTCACTCTCTCTGTCTTTCTATCAATATGTCTGTCTGTCTCTGTCTCTCCCGCGCTGTCTCTCTCTCTCCATCCCACATATAGATGTGGATGTCCCACACCCCGATGAGAAGTCCATCATCACCTATGTCTCATCTGTCTATGACGTCATGCCCAGAGTGCCCGATGTCCAAGATGGTGTCAAAGCCAACGTAAGTCTGATATGGACGAGCATTACTAAACAGTATTTGTCTTTAAGAAAGAACATAACATAGCAGGAAGAACATAACAAACATAGTTTAACTGTGCCCTTATCCACAATACGGTGATAACAATAATCATAATAATCTTTATTTGTATACCACATTTCATACAAAGGATGTAGCTTAAAGTGCTTGAACAGTTTGGCAAAGGAGCACAGGACAGAGATACACATGGCAAGCTTTGTTTTAGTCCAGTAGCACCAGAGAACTCCACCAGGGTGCTGCGGAGAGCTCCACTAATGTCCCCTGTGGTTCTCGGCTATGCCTCTCCCCATTATCCACAATAATATGATGGTTCTACTGTGCCCTTATTCACATTAATATGATGGTTCTACTGTGCCCTTATTCACATTAATATGATGGTTCTACTGTGCCCTTATCCACATTTATATGGTATTCCTGTGCCCTGATCCACAATAATATGGGTTAATATGGTATCCCTGTGCCCTTATACACATTAATATGCATTACTATGGTATTCCGGTGTCCTTATCCACATTAATATGCATTAATATGGTATGGTCCTGTGCCCTTATCCACATTAATATGATGGTATGGTCCTGTGCGCTCCCAGGAGCTGGAGCTGCGCTGGCAGGAGTACTATGAGCTGGTGACCATGCTGCTGCAGTGGATCAGGCACCACATCATCGTCTTCGAGGAGAGGAAGTTCCCCACCAGCTACGAGGAGATAGACGTGAGATTTCATAACCGTTTTATGATCAAGATTAATCTATTACATCTCATTATACATGAATGAATGAATAAATGGATGAGGAGAGGAAGTTTCCCACCAGCTACCAGGCGATAGACGTGAGATTTCATAACTGTTTAAAAAGATACTTAAGCATAAGACAGAAAAACACTTTAATTTTAGGTTGTCGTAATGAATGAATGAATGAAAGAATGAATGAATGAATGAATGAATGAATGAATGAATGAATGAATGAACAAATGAATGAATGAATGTTCCCCAACAGCTACGAGGAGATAGGCGTGAGATTTTTCAGCTGTTTAAGTATGCAAAAAAGAATATTGACCACAACAAGCTAGTAGCAAATGTAAACACTGAGTGACAATCTCTGAAAACCAAATATCTCAACTGGACGAGATTATGGACTGATTGAAATAACACCTTGAAACTGTCACTCTGAGTCTAGAGGGAATTTACCAAGGCCTTAGAACTGAAGGAAAAGCTTTTGATGGCCATTTATAGACTTACAAAAGAAAGGTTTTGGGTGTCATGCAGTGACTCACGAATGAAGGCTTAGGGCATCCCATCAGACAATACAACAGAAAAGGCTCCACACTGTTTTGGCTCTATGAAATAAGTCTTAAAAACTTGCAACGTTTTGATCATCTGTCCTGGCGAAGATCCTGGATGATCCAAATGTTGTTGTCGAAATGAGGTTTTTAAGGCTTAATAAGGTATGTTTTGTGGAGCTAGATCAGTGTGTAGATCCGGTACTGGTCGGGTACTCAGGGCCTCCACTATATCTTGTCAGGTCCTCTGGCGTCAGTTCCTCAAGTTCAAGGAGACGGAGCTGCCCGCAAAGGAAGCTGACAAGAACCGCTCCAAACACATCTTCAAGTCCTTTGAGGTAAATGTTGCCAAGTATTAGCGTAATCAATATACGTCGTTACACTACTTTTCACAATAAAGAGGCTGACAAGAACCGCTCCAATAACATCTTTAAGTCCTTTGAGGTAAATAGTAATACATATTAGCTTTTCAAAAGTAGCACTTTATTTGGATACTACACTTACAGAGACTTTACAAATGGTTTTGTTAAACTACAGTTCTACTTTGTTTATTGTTTACTGACTTATCGCCTCAATCCAACCCAACCCCTAATCCTAATCTCTAAATCTCAGCATCTGCGGCCAGTCTATAGGTCCATCTATAGGACCATACAAATAAGGTGTGACCCAATTAATAGTATAAGAGTTAGGTATGATTACAATATTGATAAATTGGGGCAGTTGTGGTCTAGTGGTTAGGGAGTAGGTCTTGGGATCGTACAGTCGCAGGTTTAAATCCCGCTCTACTAATGGCTAAAATGCCCTTGAGCAAGGCATCTAACCCCACACTGCTCCAGGGACTGTAACTGAAACCCTGTACCTGGATAAGAGCATCAGCTTAATGTAATAATACAGCATAGCCTCCTGTCTTCTCATTCAGCGCACCCTTTAACTGAAAAAAGCAATCGCTGAACAAAGTGAAAGTGTATAACTCCTGCTACTTTGAAATCACATTTTTACAAGCAGTACATGCCACATTTTATTCACAGTTACTGTGTTTGGCAAAAGCCTCTATCCAGTATGAATCTTGGGCATTGTGAATTTGATACGATGATGGGTGATTAGCTGGTAATTGTGGGTTATTCTGTGTGTGTGTGTAGGGCGCTGTTCAGGCAGGCCAGATCAAAGTGCCCTCCAACTACCACCCTTTCGACGTGGAGAAGGAATGGGGCCGGCTGCACGTCGCCATTCTGGAGAGGGAACGCCTGCTGAGGACCGAGTTTGAACGGTAATGATCGAGCTTAATGTGAAAGCCATATAAGTACGTTAGAAATAAAATATGCCAGGCATACTTCGTAGATGCTACTTCTCTGATTTATGCCGAAAAATTGGCCATACCTACTGACATAAAATGTATGCACGTTTTTTTTATGACATACTGGAGTATTATGACAGGAAAATATTGGGGTATGAAAAATTGGACACCGCCCAAGCCTAGTTGGGTCATGTTTAACTTGTACAGCCAAAATTGTTAGCTGCAAGCGCCTGGCACAAATTTATCATTTGCATATAGCATACTTTTATTGTCAAAGTAAGCGCAGTACTAAACTTCAACATGTTTTAACAGTTTAAATGTTTTCACAATATAAACCATTCACATTTAAAAAGTGAAAACTGCCTAAGCAAAAGCAAATGTAAAACACTGTTATGATCCAAAGTCAGGTGTGTCATTACTGAGGTTAAAGGGAAGGCGAAACAGTGATTTCTCTACAAGACTGAACCAGAATCCAACATTTAAGCAGTGAGATCAGTTTGTACTTTGTCCTTGTACATTTTTATAGTTTTGTTTTGTTTTTGTGCTATTATAGTCTGTCTCCAAGTAATTAGTTGTAAACGGATGGTATCAGCCCACTGTCACAAGACTCTGTGTGTGTGTGTGTGTGTGTTTGTTTGCATGTGTGTGTGTGTGTGGGCGTGTGCCTGCCCATGTGTCCGTGTATCTGTGTCTGTCTCTGTGTATGTCTGTGTGTGTGTGTGTGTGTGTGTGTGTGTGTGTGTGTGTGTGTGTGTGTGTGTGTGTCTTTCTTTATGGGGAGGGCAAGCCTGCATTCAGCCAGCGATCAACAGTAGCACAGACACTATGCTGTGTTTTACTGGTGTATAGGGAGCTAGCACAGACGAGCGCAGCTGAGATCAGCTCAGTAGCTATAGCAGAGATTGCTAGCAGTATGACTTTGTACTGGGAAAGTCATGGCTTACCATATCTGTTTGGTCGGAGGAGGGCGTAAGTGTCTGGCACTTCTGACTGTTCTATTTGATTTTATGTATTTACTGTAGCTCTCAAAAACTAATAGTGTGGTAGTTTTGGACTTAATTGGAAATTTTGACCTAAGTAAATGCGATTTATATGACATTGGAGGTGGTCTCTCCATGTTGTAGCTGGTTTCTGGTTCCTGATTTTGGCCTGTGTGGCTGATGGTGGTTTGTTTTGCAGGATGGAGCGCCTGCAAAGGATTGTGGGTAAAGTGCAGATGGAGTCTGGTATCTGTGAGGAGCAGCTCAACCAGGTGGAGACCCTGCTGCAGACGGTAAGCCTAAATTATAGATGTCTAAACACATAAACTGTTAACAATGACTGACTGGCTAAATACATGAATGTGTCATTTAATGGATAGATGGATGGATGGATGGATGGATGCATGGATGGATGGATAGATAGATATATGGATGGATGGATATGTGGATGGATGGATGGATGGATGGATGGATGGATGGATGGATGGATGGATGGATGGATGGATGGATGGATGGATAACTAAATAAATTAATTTCAATAAAATGAAAGTTTTCTTGGGAATTTCTTTGTCAAGTTCCTGCTGCTGTTTATGTATTCTAATGTGTTACTCTAATGTGTGTGTGTGTGTTTGTGTCTGTGTGTGTGTACTCTGCAGGATGTGCGTATGCTAAGCGCAGGTAAACCAGCGCAGCACACAGGTGAGGTGGAGGCGGACCTGGATAAGGCAGAGGGCATGATCCGCCTCCTCTTCAACGACGTGCAGCTGCTCAAAGATGGCCGCCACCTGCAAGCTGAGCAGATGTACAGAAGGTGAGACCTGCTCAATACACAATAATAATAATAACAATACTACTGCTGCTGCTACTACTGCTGCTGCTGCTACTACT